>JAAMXY010001424.1:0-39280 GCA_019677205.1 Pinguiococcus pyrenoidosus
CCGGACGCAAAGGGACGACGCACCATCGGACTGGCTGGGTGCGGGACTAAATCGAATACTTCCCTACGACACCATCACGAAGGCCGGCACGCTCTTATGCGGCCAGCACCGCCACTTCCTATTGCTACGACGAGCTGCTCAAACATCACCGCAGGCTTCGTCACAGAGGTCTTGCAACCGCGAGTTCGTGAGCTCGTCCACGTCATAGTCTACTTGGAACGTGCCGGTCGCGTCGGTCAGGAAGCAGTCGACCTCCACCGTCGTGTTTACGCCATTCGAGGTGGCCACCCCGGAGCAACTGTGCCGGGCCTCCTGGCAGTCCCAGAAGCTGGTCTCCACGCAGCTGATCCGGTCGCACGTCACGCCGCACTGCTCGTGCACATCCACTTCTGCGTAAAGCAGCGCGAGCATGAGGAAGAGGAGATTGAACGACACGACGGCGCCCACGATCTGTAGGACCGCCTGGTACGGCAGCTTGGGGCACTCCCGCTTCAGCGCGTCGTAGCGCTTCTGCACGTAGAGCAGGAGGCCGACGCCGGTGCCCATGATGAGCCCACCGAGGTGCTGATAGTTATCCACAAGGGGCGCCAGGCCCATGAGCACGTTCACCACCGTGAGCAGGAAGAGGCCGGCTAGCTGCCGGTAGGGCTTGTACACGAGGTCCCAGTTCTGGATGAGGTCCGCCCACACGCCGCCGAGGAGGCCGAACAAGGCTCCCGAGGCACCGACGCTGATGGTGAAAGGAGAGAAGAGGGCGCTCAGGGTCGCTGCGAAGAGGCCGCTGAGGATGTAGATCGCCACGAGCGAGTAGGGGCCGTGAAGCTGCTCCAGGTTGCGACCCAGCTGCACGATGACGGCGCCGTTGATCACGAAGTGGATGATGCCGGCGTGGAGCCACATGCCCACGAAGAGCCTCCACCACTCGCCCTCGTCCGTGATCTTAAAGTAGTTGATGGCTCCCACGTCCAAGAGCGTGTCCACGTCCGGGCCAAAGAAGGGATTGCTCTCGAGGGAGTCGAACTTCCACCCGTTCGCGCCAATCTCGTACACCATGGCGACCGCCGTTCCCAGCAGAATCAGATACGTGACGTACACCCGCCTCCTCGGCGTCGGATTCTCTCGGTCGCGGTCCTCGCGGGCGAGGCGGAGCCACGCCGCGTGGTCCTCGCGGAGCACCTCCTCGGACAGCGCCGCGCGGGTCAAGATGTCCTCGCTCAGGTGATCGTTCCCCACGTAGAGGCCCTCAAAGCTCCTATCCGCCGGCGGCTGCGACCTGGTGGCCTCCTGCTCCACCGGGGTCTACATCGCGACAGGGAGGTGAAGGCAGGCGTGAGTTCCCATGGCAAAGCGCGGCGCAACATGGCAAAGCGCGGCGCAACCGAACAGGTCCACTTTCTGCCCCTCGGGCGCACGGGGGCCAGTCCGCTGCCCTTCGTTGCCTCCGCTTTTTCCCGCCGCTTTCCCACTCGAAGGGACGCGCAGAGGGCTTCGGAGGTGAGGGGCTGGGGACCAGGAGCGCACCTTTCTACTGCTCCGAGATGACTGATGGCGCTCCACACTGGCCGGGGCCTTGGTCTCCTCGGCCGCCACCGGGCGCGTGAGCTGCGCGTCCTCTCCGTTCGCGCTGGAGCCCGACTCGCTCTCCGTCTGCGGGTCCCTGGAGAAGTCGCGACGCCGCGGGCGCTCCGGCAGCGGCGGCGCGCTGCCGCGCGCCTCGCTGCCGTGCACCATGTGCGCCACCATGACGACCTCGCTTCTCGCGCGGTGGGTAGTCCGCTGAGCCATCGCGCTACGACCCTACGGATAGGTGGTACGCGCCGCTCCCGACGCACGCCTCTGGGCCACTCTGAGTGCTCCGGACGTGCGGGGCGCGGGAAAGACTGTTTACCGACACAGGCTCAGCGGTTGCGGCACTGCGGCGCCGGAGATCCCAACCAGTGAAGAATTGCTCCTTCACCGTCTGTCCCAGCCTGCGGACGCGATAGGCGACACAAGGGCTGCTTGTGGGCCCGTACAACTTCGATTCTGCGGCCGCGCCGACGGGATTGGCCAATGGCCCCGGACGATCTCGTCATTGGTTCCGACGCTGGAGATCGTCGCCTGGGATTCGCCCGTGGACGGAGAGGCCAATGAAGTGCCGCCATAGCGATTCCAAAGCAGCGAGCAACGGCTATCCGGTATGACACACGGAACACCAATGGACCTGATGATTGCGTGTATGGCGCCTCCATCCCGCAAGAGACGTCATCACTGAGTTTTCCAAAGAACCTTCCGCGAACTTCGCACGCATAGCCGCCAACATGGAAATCGAACTGTAGCCAATGACCGCCCGCTAGAACCGCCTGGACGCATCCACTGCCATCGCAGCGCGTTCCCGCCAATCCGGGCCGCAGATAACTGGTGATTGACACTTGGCTTGGACAGAATCGAGATTGAAATTTGAAATTTGAAATTTGAAGAGGTAGACTTCCAGTTTCAGAAGTTCTGCTGCTGCAGCCGAACCAAAAACCGAAAACCGAAAACCGAAAACCGAAAACCGAAAACCGAAAGCCGAAAACCATAAACCGAAAACCATAAAACCTTCCGACACGCCCGCATGAATGTGAGAATATGCCGAAGCACCTTGGGTGGCGCGCCACCGAAGATTCTGGATCCGGGATCGTCGTGGAGACCAACCACTCCAGCTCCATAGCTATAATACCGGGAACGCGACACAGCTCACGGCATGCTTTGATGCTTGGGGGGGGGAAGCACGCATCCCATGATCCTCGGTGGCGTGCATTTGTTTCTGCCGACGACCTCGTCTGCAGCGCGAAGATTTGCATCGTCTGCGCGCTCCTGCGCACCTCCACCAGTCGCCGAGAAATGGCCGACGACGACAACGAAAAGACCGCTGAAGGTACAGACAAGAGCGTGGGAAGGACTGAGGGATGCTGAAGGGGAGAACAGGTGGCGGCGTTCCGCGGCGCTTCCGCCCGAAGACTCATCTCAACTTCGATAGCGCCGCCTCCCGAGCCGCCGACCAGCACCGATGACGCGCCCGCCGCGCCGGCGCCGCCGCAGAGCTTCCAGCTGAGCACGTGGAGCGAGAAGTCCGAGCTCGTGACCGACCTGCGCGACTTCGAGGCTCGGCGAAAACGCCTCTTCGAAGAGCGCTTCCTGGCAAACGAACGCTACTGGAAAGCGCTGCGTCTGGTGATCGAGGACTCTCGCGACGAGACCCGGAAGCTCGTGTCCTTCCTGCGCATCCAGATCGACTCGGAGCGCCAGCATGCGGACGCGATGGCGTCGATGCCCAACCGCGTCCTGGCCATGACCAGCATGGAGCGCCAGGAGAAAGAGGAAGAAAGGAAGGTGCGCATACCGCACGCGCCTGGCGAGGATGCTGCCAGCAACTCGATGACGCTCGGCCCTGACGATCGGCAATGGCACCCAGGCAAAGCAGCAGAGGAAAGACAAGCTGCGCCGACGTGCTTCCGGGACGTCTGCACGGCCTTCGGACGATCTGGCGCCAGCCAAGGATGCAGGCTCCGCTTCCGCCGAAGCGCCGGCGCAGCAGAAGAAGGAGGGCGAAGCGCTCTTTGCTGACCAAGCAAGAAGCGTGGCCTCGGTCATGAGCCTAGCACAGCAATCCGCCGCGGCTCTGCGGGCGCACTGCGAGCAGACGGAGAAGCAGCTTCTTGCCGAGCAGCTCCTGCCGGCTCAGGGGGAATTCGAGGCTAGGTGCGCCTGCCGTCCCTCAAGCTGCCGTTTTTGGTTCTTCTCCTTTCGACTTCTTTCCTTGCAATGCGTTTCTGATCCAGTTCTCTCCTGCGCAGTGCGGATCGCGTCATCAAGGCGGGAGCCCTTCTCATCGCGGCGCTTCACAAGGCCGAGGCCTCGACGGGAGCTGCATTCCTGCAGTTCAACAATCTCGCCCAGGAGTACGAAAGCCTCTCCCCGCGTGGCGTGCCGGGAATGGTGGACGGCTATCAGCAGGCCATGTCCCAGGCCATGGAAGACAAGCATGAGCCCATCATCGGATCGAAGGACCTCTGGTTCGAGGAATTTCGGTACCGCGTCGCTGTCGGGCTTTTGCAACTGTGCTGGCAGCAGGCTACGACGACTCTTGCGAAGCTCTTCACGGAAGCCAAGACAGCTGAAGCAGTGCGCCGACAAAAGGTAGGTCTGCCCTGCACCTTCGCCGCGGAGGGCGACTGCTGATGGTGCAGGATGGCGATGTGCTCATCGCCATGAATCCAACACTCAGCTGAACCTCGACGTTCTACGAACAGGTGCAGGTGGGACTTCGTACGTATGCGGCATCCGTGGCAAACCACTATGCCTCTCTGTCGGGCGCCTTGACCAGCGTCACTGGCGTCGCGGAGGGCATGAAAGTCGAACCTGCCGACGTCGACCACGAGATCCGCGCCAGGATGGAGCAGATGGTCGCAAAGGCACCAGCGGCACCAAAGCACGATCACGATGGCTCCGACGCCACGAATCAAGACGTCAGCAACGTGCTCGGATCGCTCAAGAGCCCCCTGGACAGTCCCATGATCAAGAAGTGCGGCGTGCTTCATCTCAAAGAAGGTACCGCGTTGAAGTGGCCGTCGCGCCATCGTCCTTGGCACCTTCAACTCAAAGAGAACACTCCCTTGCAGGGGGCATCATGACAAAGTGGAGTCCGGTTCTCGTGGTGGCTACTGCCGATGGATTCTTGCACCTCTTCAAGATTCCCCCGGACGTGGCCAAGCAGGCGCAGGTCAAGAACTGGCCAGACGTGCAGCACGCCTTCCCCTCGGTGATCCCCAGCCCGACGCTGGAAATCAGCGACAAGGCCGACAGGAAGAAGAAGCGCCTGGAAAGCTCGAGTGCCAAGGTGGACGAAGATACGGTCGACGAATTGGACGTGGAAGAGGAGATCGTGCCAGACACCGCCAAGTTGGTGGCATACAGAACGGTCGTGATGACGAACGTCCATCCAGAGTTCAAGCCCTCCTCGTCCAAGCAGGATTCCACCTTCGAGCTGGTGGAGATGGTGGGCACGTCTGGAATGACGAGCCTGCTGAAGAGCTCCAAGAAGCTGAAGTACGCCTTGAAAGCTCACTCTCAAGACGAAATGGTCGAGTGGGTCGTCATCATCCAGAAGGCGAGTTTCCTGCACCAGCTGGCCAGAAAGCGACGCGAGGAGGAGGAGGCAAAGGCATGAGCACCAGATTCGCAGGCGCGGCTTGGATTTGAGCTTGCGTCTGCCTTTGCATGGGCTCGAAGTGGGAGACGAGACAAATTTCCGTCCGTCTGAGGCAACTGGTTTGTTCGCATTTCTTGCGCGTGAGACATGTGTGTGCGTGATAGAGAGAGAGTGGGAGGCGGTATCATCTTCCTGCTCAGATTCTCATCTTCTGTTAGAAAGCCCCTCCACTGGCCGCGGTGTCTCGTGGAAGTCTTCGGACACTCGAAGACGCCCGTGGAATGTGTGGGGGATGGAAGGACCGAGCTGGTCGAGTCTCCAAAGGGGAAAGGTTGAGGCGATGATTCGCAGAAATGGTCATCGAAAGCACTGCTTTAGGCGCTCAGAAAGACTATAGAAGAGCAAGCTTAATCAAGCTGATCTCTCGTCAAGGCGCTTCTCTTTCGTTGCCGTCTCGCAAACGGATTGAGCGCGGTCTTGGCGGACATTGGCACAATCAAAACCGCAGCTGTCGTCAAAGCAACAAAGTTTGACAGCGCTGCGCCGCTCCCGGGCCGACACCCGCTACGCTACAAACATCAACTTCAGGGGTGGGCAGCGAGGGCAAAGAGCTACAGTACTCGGTGCGAACAACACAGGGTTCGCTGGTGTGAAGCGGAGGCCTTCCGCTGCCTTGTGGGAGCTGCGGCCTTAGCCACGCAGGCTCCAGGCGCTTCACGATATGATATCCTCACGTCGCTATGACCTTGTCCTTGGCTGGATGGCGGCATGGCACGACTCGCAGCAATTCTCTCCCATCCATTCTGGATTCTTCGTGCAACCTCCTCGCATCGCTTCGTCTCTGCAGATCTGGCGAAAGGCAGGAAAGACAGGACCTGCGTCATCAGCAACGTCCTCTCGCATAAACAGGCGATGAAACGTTGTTCTTGCGCACCTTGTAACGATCGCTACACGCCGCGTTGTGCGGACGGGAATCCTCTGGCAAGGCGATTTCCACCGTGTCTCCCATCATAAGCGGCTCCATGGGGATACCTTCCCCAGCACCCGCCACCAGCTTCACTCGCTGTCTCTGAACCGTCCAGAAGAAGCGATGGCCGACAAAGGTCTTCAGGCGCAACGCCTCTCCCGGGTCAAAGGTCTCGACGAACACGCCAAAGCGTCCGTCATCAAAGTACAGGTCCGCGGGCATCGGCGCGCGGTTCACGAACGTGACGGCCATTTGCGCACCGTATGCCTTGACTTCTGGTTCCGACTGGTCAAGCTGCGCACTGGCGGCCTCTCCTTGATGCTCTCGCTCCTGGCGCTCGTCCTCCGCCGCCCGTGCCAGCATCGCAAGATGGGCAGAGTCCTCGGTGGTCTCCGTGGGAGTCAGTCTGGTCTGGTGATCCCCATACACCCCGTCTTCCTCCGCAGTAGTCAGCCTGCTGACCGCTTCGTCTAGTTTTTCCTTGTGCACGTCGCTGGCCGGGAATTGGATTGCGTGCCGAGCCTGATCGGCGTCGACGTCGGGTGCGGCATCGCCCTCGCCCTCGCCGTCGCGGTCGCCGTCACCGTCGTCGCCTTCGGCTTCGGCTTCGGCTTCGGCTTCGGCAGCCGAGAGGCGCCGCGCGATGGCGCTCTCTGCCTTGAACACCTCTTCCATCGCCTCCTCCACCACCACGTCTGCATCCTCGGGCCGACCGATGACGATCGGCGTGTTCACGGCGCTGTCCTGAGCGCTGCTGGGAAAGCGCGCGTTGGGCGTCGGCGCTCGGTGCGCCACGGGCGGGTGTGGCATGGCCGGTGCGCTGCGTTGCGCTGCAATGTGCATCGCGCCAAAGCTCAACGCGACCATTGCGCCGAAACCCGCGAGCATCATGCAGCGGACGCGCGCCGCAGCGCGCTCGCGGTACTTCCGCAAGCACGTGCGATTATGCGGCAGATCCGAGAACTCCGCGCGCTTCGCCATCGGGCTCTCCGTCGCGACGTCGCAGCGCCTCGAAGATCGGATCTTCGGCGCGAGACCCAAAGGCGCGACAGACGCGACTTCACCGGACGCGCGGATTCCGGACAAGGCGAAGCCCCGAGTCTCTCCCGTCCAGGATGCGGATGCTGAAACCTCGAGGTCCGCCCACGCGTGATTTCAAAATGAATCCGCCGTGGCTGGACGACCGCCAACCCGAGCGCTGGCTGTATGGTGGGCGAGCAAGAAGTCAATCCCGAAATGCGGGGCATCCGGGCGGAGCAGGTTGCAGAGATGATTGGAGCAACGGGTTCACTTGTGTCCCGGGATCTCGCGCTGGAGGTGCCATATGCATAGACGATTCGATAGAGCATCTCGTGTCCAACTGGCGTCCACCAGTGAACGCTGCGGTCCGCTCCGACGAGCACTCGGACCCTATAGAACAGAAGAGAAGATGCGCTTTCCGTCTATTCACTGGTTTATCGGATAGACCCCGGAGAGAACACGGGATTCAAGTCCGCATGCGACGTGAACTCCGTGTTCCATTGGTCGAGAATTGATCCCGGGAACCTTTTCGTCTGGACCGGAGCATGTGCAGTACACTATCTCCCCGTGCCATGGCTGCTTTGGAAGCGATCCGAAGCCAGAGGGGAAATCCATACCGCACCTCGAACAGAACTGGGGTCGCAGCTGCGCCCTTCGAGCGCCTTCGGCGCCTGAAGATTTGAACTGAAACCGATGTTTCTGCAGTTTGGCCTTCCGTAAGATCATAGCCGTATTCTATGGCGGCAAGCCAGCTTCGGCTCATCGCCGACCAATCGAAGCGCATGGCACGGCGCCTCTTCCTGCGACCTGCGCTCTCTTCATGAATTCGATTACCTCTGCCAAGGCTTTAAGCCTCCTGCGGATCGGAACGCCGCTGTAGACAGGGAACGCCAAGTAAGGTCCCCATCATTCCGGCAGACGCTGAGCGACGCGGGGTCTCTCTCTCGGCTGAGGTGGAGAAGGTGAGTGTGTTCGGTGAGGGCGGCGCACAGCCTTGTGCAGGCAGACCCTCCTTGGGCAGAAAAGAATTCCTCGTTCAGCGGAGGCCACCGCAGGCAGTTTCCACCGCGGATTCGACACCTTCCTAAAACACCGCTGTAGAAACGTTTCTTGAAGCGTCGTGCTTCGCGAATGTCGTGTGTCCACCTGATGTTTGCAGAAGGATTGTTGTGACTGGGCAGCCCTTCGTTGCCGGGATCTTCTCAAACAATACCAAGGAGGTTGCGAAGGCTGATCCGCAACGCTTGCGCAGGGGTTTCTGGGGTTTTCTGCCTGCAACGGAACTCTGCAAGTCCTCCTCGGCGCAAGGCATGAAGTGCTTGCAGTTCCTGGGCGCGCTCGTGGGGCTCTTTGCAGCTGTACTAGGCGGCGTTCTCTACTACAAGGAGGTCGACGTGACGAGCTTCGGGGAGGTCAGCGCCGTCCTGCAGGAAGAAGTTGGCAGACTGGCCCCGCCCATTACCGAAAAGTTCCAAGCAGCCCAGGCCGCTCTGCAGCAAATTGGCGTGTCGGCGGGGATCATCAATGCGGACACCGCCTCTCCTGCGGCAGCTTCGCCGAAGGAGACAACCGCAGATGGAGCAGAGCGACAGAGCGACGCCTCCAAGGCTGAGCCGGCGGCAAAGGCCGCCAAATCCGGCAAAGAAGCCCCACGCCGCGAGCAGCGACGGCAGCAGTCAAACGAACTCCGAGTGCGCGTGGTGAACGGCGCCAAGATCCGAGCGGATCTGTATTACGACGACAACAGATTTGGCACCTTGGTGGCCAACCTGCACCCCGGAGAGGCCACCTCGCTCAACACCTTCGTGGGGCACCGCTTCTGGTGGACGTCGCACGGCGTCCGCAATCCGCTCATCATGGGCCAGGACGGCGCCTTGGCTGAGCACACGGTGGAGCCCGACACGGAGGAGCTGGTGCTTCTAGAGGACGCCAGAATTCGTCCAGGAGAGTGTCACGACAGATACCGGGTGAGGCAACGTGTTTCTTCTATGCGTGTCAGATGAAGAGTGGCTGACCCGCTCTCCCTTGGAAGATCTGCGCCAAGGAAGCTGGGAGGGGAGGTTGCACGACGAACCCCGGGTGGATGATTGTAAACTGCTGCCAGTCTTGTGATCCGGTCATCTCCGCGTCGGAGCTGCTGGACCCGAAGGTCCGCTGCTCTCGCGAGCGCCTGAACACGACGTCGTCTCGCACGTGGGCTCCCGGGGACCTAAACCTCATGTTCACCCGACTCACCGAGGACCCGGCCTACTCGAAGTACGAGCCGCAGGTACATAGCCGGCCGGAGACGGGCGGTCCGTGGATCGTCACGCTCGAGAAGTTCCTCACGGACGAGGAGGTCGCGGCGCTGATCCACGGTGGGGAGATCTCGGGCTTTCAGAGGTCGACGGACCAAGGGAAGATGAATGCCGTGGGCGAGATGGAGAAGGTGACCAGCCAGTCTCGAACCAGCGAGAACGCCTGGTGCTCGCGCGAATGCGAGGAACAGCCCCTGGTGCAGCAGGTGCGGACAGGAGACGGCAGCGCATCACGGCATGGCGAGACCAACACAATTCTGCGTCCACACAGGTCACTGGGAAGATAGAGGAAGTCACCGGTGTCAGTCGGATGAACTATGAGTCGTTCCAGATCCTGTCCTACGGCAACGGCCAGTTCTATCGGACCCACCACGACAGCAGCGGACGGGACAAGTTGGCCATGGCAGGGCCGCGGATACTCACGGTCTTCCTGTATCTCAGTGACGTCGAGGAAGGCGGGGAGACGAGGTTCCCATCCCTGAACATCAAGGTCGCTCCCAAGCGGGGCAAAGCTCTCATCTGGCCAAGCGTCTTGGACAACGATCCGGAGAATATCGATCATCGCATGAGACACGAGGCAATGCCGGTGATCAAGGGAAAGAAGTACGCAGCGAATCATTGGATTCACTTGTATGACTTCACGACGCCGAACACCTGGGGATGCACGGGAAGCTTCTCTTGAGACGGAAGGAGACGAAAGGATGAAAAAATGCCGCTTTGAGACTATCGTTCTTGAAACAGCCGTCCACCAGCAGCTCCACCGGCCGCTGACGGGGCCGCGACTCGTTCGAGCTGGCTTCAGGGCCGTTCTTAGAACGTCTGGTCCACAGGCTCAGCGGCGGCAGCATCATCCGCAGGCTCGCCTGGCTCTTCCGCGCCAGCTTCTGCATCAGCTTCGTACATGATCTTTAAGGCATTCCGGATGAGCTTTCCAACAGCGTCGCCCACCTCGCCTTCCGGGAGCTGCAAGGGGATCGCGGCAAAAAGAGATCGTGAGCTTCAGATCGATTGGCGTCGAGTCGAGCAGCACACTGGCGGCGGGAGACCCTTGGGAGGGGCGGAACCGCAGCGCCAGCGCTTACCTTGCCCTCCTCCTCCTGAAGCATGCTCTCAACGGCGAGCAGCTTCTTGTAGTAGAACTCGCGTTCCCCGTCGATGGTCTCGATCTGGGCCTCCGCCTCTGCCAACTCCTGGTTCTTCGTCGCTAACTCTCCCTCTAGCTCCTCGACGCGCTTCCGCAGAGGATCCGTAGCAGCAACCGGTGGAGCTGGGACACCGGCACCGGACGCCGGGGCTGTTCGGCGGCTGCGATTCTCCTTGTTGCTGCTGGGGCGCGGCGGAGTGGGAACGCCCTTCGGAGCGCGCCTGCTGGTCGCCGTGGCCTGGGACGCGACCTTCGCGTCCTGCCTCAGGTTCGTATTCGCTCGGCGGCCTCCGCGGCCCGCGGCCCGAGCTGCAACAGGATCGTAGTCCTCCTGGACGTGCTGGGACTCGAAGAACGCCTTGAACCACTGCATGAACTCTAGGTTGTCCTGGTACTTGGCGCGGATGAGCTTCGGCACGTCCACGTGGCGCGAAATCTGGTTGAGTCGGAAGGACTTCTGCAGCAGCTTGTAGTTGGGCACGAACTGGAAGTCCTGCTTCGCCTCCCAGTTGACTTTGTGCATCGGGACGGATCCGGGGAAGATCGCGTCCATCAGCTGGCAGGCGACAGCGCCGCTCGCCGTCTGCTCAATCTTCGTGAGGTTCAGCTGCAAAGTGGTGTTGATCCAGTCCAGGAGCTCTCGCCGCCCTTTCCATGAGCGAGTTTGAATAACAAGCGAGGGTGAATACTAAGCGAGTTTGAACAATTCGCTCCAACCATTCGAGTCTTCGGAGTATCTGCCATGCGGCCGAGCTTACCGACAAAGTAGGCTGGATCCATGATGCCAATTGATCGGTCCGCCATCTCGACGCCTTTTGGTGCCCTATCCGGCAAGAGACGCTGACTTTTATCTTCGGTGCTCTGTGGTTCAACAACACGGAAGGGTGAGTTTCGTGTTGTGACGAAAGGCCCACGGAACGCAGCGCCCTACGGCTCTAGCAGACTGACTCTCTGGCTTGGCTTTTCTGCTCTGGACTCCCGATCGGACAGATGCGGCGCCTCCCCACTTCTTCGGTCAAGTGAGCACACACACCGAGAAGATCCGCGAAGAAGACGCAGCGAGGTAGTTCAAAATCCTCGTGCTGCTACGTCCACGAGAGAACCCGCGGACCGAGCCTCGTCCACCACGCTGCCGCAGCGGATACGTACGTTGTCGCAGCGCACGGAGCCACAGAGGGAGAACGCAGCGACACCCGCAGAGACGCTCCCGCGAAGGCTGCCGCAAAGTGGCGGGCTTTTGAACGAGAAGCTGCCCGCTGGAAGCCAACGGCAAAAAAACAAGAAACGTCCATTTCTACTAGACATTATTCTACGAAAGTAAAACATGGCAGTATTTATAATCATACTTAACGTAAAATACACCACTTCAATTGGTGGACAGATCACGAGTTGACGTCGATTCGGGGTTTTGGGTTTTGGGTTTTGGGTTTGGGGGCTTTTGAGCGGAAACAGTAATCAGACTGTTTTGGTCCATGGTTTGGGCATCTGTCACGCTGACGTTTATTGCAAGAACGGCCTCTGGAGCGCCGCAGGCTGATCGCCTCGGGTATTCTCGGTGCCTATGCGACGTCACACTAGCCTTTTAGAACCAGCGAGATGATCTGGACGGCTTTCCTGACCGGTCTGGCCATCGCATCGGGACTCAACGCTCCGTGCATCTCCCGGACAGCTCGGCATTGCAGCACAGAGGGGCCAAGAGCCTCTTTTCCAGTGCTCGCCAGGGCGCCTAGTCCACCCGACCTGCAGACCACTAGCATCAAAGAAGGCCCTGGGCAGCGCAGGCGGCCAAAGGGCCTGAGAGCCTTGAAGAGGATGAAGGTAGTGAGGAGAGAGCCGAGATCTGGCGGTGATGTTCCTGACGGCTGCAGTCGTTTCCAGGTGGCGAATCATCTGCTTCGCCAGCAATTTCGCCGATCATTTCGCGGATATTTTAGCCGAGGCTCCGAGCCAAGAACGAAGACGGTGGTGCGATCGCTGGCGGAGCTAAACGCTTTCCGAGAAGCCAGCGGCTCCACCACCATCGACACGGCGGCCTTGGTGGTGGAGCCGACGGTAGCAAGCTTGGAGGTTCGTCCTGGTCTTCTAGGGCAGCGCTTGCCAAGAAGAGGTCGCGTCCATGTTCTGACCTGCATCTGCCACGACCACTTAGGACTTGCGTGCGCATCCTGTAGCGAAGCTCTTGAAAGATCGCCTGCGGAGTGGCTACGCACCGGGCTCATTGGCCGATGGCAACAAAGTCGGCATCGCCATTGAAGGTCTTGCTAGCTTGATGTAGCGCATGCAACTTGAGAGCTGCTGCTGAGCCGCTTTTACGTGCTGTCACAGGGGGAGGCATGCGGGGAGCGTACGCGGCAGGCGCTTCCACTTGCCTGTCCTACTTGGGCTTCGCCGAAGCGGTAGACGAAGTCTACGGGTCGAGTGCCGGAAGTATCGTTGCGGCATATTTCGTGAGTCGACAAGTGTAAGAGTTGCTCAGTAGCCCATGCTGACGTCCTCGCAAAACGCCTGAAGAGAGCGTCGTCCGTAGGGATGCGTGGAAAGTGTACACCGACATCATCACGGCCCCAGAGGATCGGTTCATCGACCTGAGGAGGCTGCCCGGTGCCCTCGGTATGTCCCAGAGTGCGTCATGCGCCAGTATATTGGCCAAGGCCTCGCTTACCCATCTCTCGCTGCACAAGGCTTGCCCGACGTGGCAACGGCCTCCATGCTGGCGAGGAGCGTCGATGAGACCGGAGAACGGTACCCGCCGGGTTCCGCGGCGCAGTGGCCTCGGAGCTTCAGCCCCGTGTTCAACCTGAATCTCCTCCTTGGCGCAATGGAGCCTGATGGCCCTCTCCCATTGGATTGGGACAAGTTTCGAGTGAACGAGCGCACGCAGCCATGCTTCGTCATCGCATCCGCGAGCAAGGCGATGCAGAGTCTGGCATTGAACGCCAAGGATGTGAGTAGGGGATTCTTCGCCTTTGTACCACTCACATTGGTGGCAGCTGACTGCACGACATTCAGGGCGATTGGGGTGGCGACATGCTGGACTTCTTGAAAGCTTGCAGAGCATCGGTCACCGTTCCCGCGATCGCAGGACCAGCCCTTCGCCTGAGTCTGCCAAGATTCTCCGGGGATACCGACCGATCTGAGAGGTTGACGGATGCGCTCCTGCTGGAACCGATCCCGTACCGGAGCGCTTGCGCCAACGAGTGCAGTCACGTTCTCGTGCTTCGATCCCGTCCGCTGGGAGCCTCCGTTCTGGGTAAGAGAAAATCACGGGCATGTGGAATTCGCGGAACGCCGCCAAGCTCAGCCCGCCCCGTGTTCTCAATAGGGAAGGCACCCTCTGTCTATGAGACCCGCATGGCATCCAGATTCTACGCGCTAGAAGACTGCCCGGAGGCAGCAGACTTCATATCCAAGTGCCAGCATCAGGTGTGACAACGCAGCTGCAAAAGCGGGCAAGCCATCCTTGGTGGGATGTTGGCTGATGGCAGCATTCTGCGCCATCGGTGCCTATCGCAGGTCGTTTACGCGGAAGACGCTCTTCTCCTCGCGGAAGCCAGCCGGTCGAGGCGTCCTGTGCGAGCACCCACGCTCCAGGTGAGCGCGGCGCATCCAATGTGCGTCGTTTGAGCGTATCCCCCTCCTAAGCCAGACGTCGGAACGAACGCAGAACGAAGTAAATCTGCTCCAGATTGGGCCGTCCGACGACGTGGTCGAGCTCGGGCAGCTCGACACGGCGCGCGACCGAGTCCTTCAAGGTAAGCGCGACTGAGCCAAGTCCTCGCCGCTCCATCACTGACGCAAGTGGTCCGATGCTAGCGGTGGTCGAAGGTTTCGTCTCCATGTACCTCGTCCTCGGGGACCGCGCGGAGGAAGCCCGAGATCCTGTCGTCCTACAGAAGGAAGCGCAGGAAGCTGCACTCGAGATCTTCGGAGCAGGGAGGTCGTAGGACGCTGGCCGATCTGCCTTAAGATGTGCAGAACGGCAGCCTTGGCCATGTCATTTCGCACAACCTGAAGTTCATTGTGAGGGCGAGGGCGTCGTCGATGGCCCAGAACGCAACCGCGAATGGATACTCCACCAGGCACGGCACGTTGAAGGGGTACCCCGCCGAGGAACACAATTCGTAGTATGTTCTTGCCAGCTTCCGGTCCATGTAAATGCGCTCGGCCGGAGCTTCGGCGTCGCCACCTTCGCCAGGGCGAAAACCAAATCCAAGAGTTTGGGCCGCTTGCCGCTGGGCCTCACTGTCTCCGAGGCGAGCCGCTTCCATGAGGCGACCAACCCCCGTGGCGACGCACTTTTCACACCGGAAGGCATCGTTGCTGGTGGCGCCTCCAGACAAATAGTCTTTCAAACTTGGTTTGGCGCCCTCGGTGCACTCGCCTTCCCAGCCTTGCAGGGCGCAGTTGCCCAGATGTAGCCAGGCCTCAGGATGCTGCATCCTGGCAGCCATGGCTGCATAGCGTCTCGATATCTGATGCCTGCGCTTGTCAGGCCAGCTGAAGAGTGGCGAACTCGACTCGAGGCCATTCTTGTCCACGAGATGCGCCGTGTTCAGCTGCGCAAAGCCCACTCCAAAGAGCGAAAGAAAGCTGTATCTGCTGACAAGGTTGGACGATCCCACATGAAACTTGTCTTGGTTGGCGTGTTGCGTCGTAATCCAGTCATAGAACGCCGGGGAAGGGTCCAGATCCGCCCAGAACGAGTTGTCAATGGTGCAGTCGGGCTCGTCCGCGCAGCTCTCTTCTCTGCAGCGCAGCGGAGTCTTCCATCGGGGAATGGCCATCACGGCCGCCTCGAAGAGAAAGGAGAGAGCCTCGGAGCACGCTCTGTCGACGCGAGCCGTTTCCGAATCATCTTGGGCCTTCGATGTTGGCTGCCGCCGTGGACGATCCGCGGAGATCTCACTGATCTGCCCATCTTCACCGACCGTCATCTCAATCATGTCTCCGTCGAACAGAGGCTCGTCCATCCCTGCGTAGTCCCCTTGCTCCAGCTCTTCGTTGATCAGCTCATCTTCGATGGGTATCAGGACCAGCGTCGCGAGATGATACATCGCGTCACCCACCACCTCATAGTAGCCATCGCGCTTCCCGACGGCGATCGCGCGGTTCAGATAGAACATTGCGGCGCTTCTTTGCCCGTCGGTGAAGGCATCGCCGTGGCCCACTTTGAGCGGCTCCAGATTCTCGGTCAGCACGTCAGCCGCAACCACCGTTCTCCAATCCATTTCCGGCGACACGTCCTCCGGCGTTCCTTCGATCGCACCTCCGTAGCTGATCAGCAGCTCCCCCAGCTTCAAGCTTGCAAACGGATCCTCCATTTCGTTGGCCATCTGCGAGACGATTTTTCGACGAGACCAGTGAAACATATCGCGCGTGGCCCTGGCAAGCCTGCAGATGCTGCCTTACCTTGAGGAGTGAAATCCCCCGCAAGGCTCGGTCTTGCACGGCACGGCGATATGCGTCGCGATTCTCCCACGCGTACTCGCTCGCCTCGTCTTCGAGAGCGTCTAGTTCTGACGTGCCCAGCAAGCTATTCGCGCGTCCGGATCCTTTCCAAGGCATCGCCGTTAGACTTGAGGAAGAATCGCTGTGAATTGGGCTTGCGTCCCATAGCGACAGCCATTGCCATAGCCACAGCCATAGTCATAGCCGCTGTGTCACCTGCGAGCTTTAAGTACGCCCTCGCCTTCTTGGCGTACTCACTGGTCCCCTGCAGCGGAGACGCTCTTGCTGGATCCTCCGTGGCCGCCATTCCGTAGTAGATGAAGCCAAGCAGCTCATCAGCCTCACTTTGGCCATGCCGAGACGCAATCTCAAGGTAGCGGATGGCCTCTTGGTAATCCTGCGGCACGTCAAAGCCATAGGCAAAGCTCTCTCCCAAAATGAAGGCCGACTCGGCGATCTCTGAGGCGCAGTTCGGACATGCGTCAGTTCTCCAAGTTCCATTCCGGGATAGGACCGCTGGAAGGATGAAAAGCACCTGCGCTGTCACCCCCGAACGAGCTTTCAACTTGCATTCGATGGTACTCCAGCTCGTCGTCGAGGTTGCCCGTATCCGCGTTGAACCCCAAAGCCGAAGAGATCCGTTGCCAAGCCTGCTGGAAGACAGACCCGTTCTCGTCTTTGGACCCCGCGCCGCCAGCTTTCCCTGCCGCCGCTTTTCTTGGCGAATGCTGATCCTGGTCGAGGCCGCGAGGAATGCCCACCGCCATCTTCAGCTTCGGGAGCGTCAGCGTTTCGAGCGGAATGGCACTGACTGGAGCGGGCAAGACATCCTAGAGTTCGTGAGCACAGCATCCGAAAGAGCTTCACGTTAGCCGCTGCACGTCTCTGCGCTCCTGTGCGCTGCTTTGCGCACCTCTTCCACGGGACTCTGATACTTGTGGCTTCCGGAAGCGTCGCCATCATCGCCATCATCGCCATCATGAGCCTCATGACCATCATCATGATAAACCAGCGAGACGCCCAGTCTTTCCCTCGCCATGAACTCCTCTACGGTGTACTCGGCGTAGCTGATCGCGTCGATGCACTTCCCTTCGACGAGCTTGCTGTGGATCAAGAACGCTCGACAAAGGCTCGCCGCGAGGCTCCCCTGATCAATCGCGTCGTCCAGCAGCGTCACGATGCCATCGATGGTGGAAGGGATTGCAGGGTTCCACAAGTGGGTGTCCTCCGATTGGAGCATCATCTCCGGGAAGCTGTCGTAGCGCCTTGAGCTCGGGTTGAAGAACAGCATGGTGAGGCCAAGCATTGCAAGCAGTGCGTTGGCGTCTCCGTGGCCCTCCGCAGCAAGCGCTTGGAGCGTCTCCAGCGCTTCCAGCCTGCCTCCCGGCTGCTCCAGCAGCCTCATGAAGCCCTCTCGCATGACGATCTCCTCCGCCGCCTCCTTGAAGCGCTGCTCCGCCCCGCACAGCTCCTGCAGGGAGCTGAGGGAGACGGTGATGGCCAGCCGCGGCTCGTCGAAGCCCAAGGTGAGAAGCCGCGTCGAGATGGGTCCGGTCGGCGGCACGCTGAACTTCTTGTGGGCCCTGAGCTTCGCCGTGCTGTACACCATCTCCCCCGTGAGCATGTCCAGATGCTCCACGGGACAGTCCATCTTGGCGACGATCTGTAGACGCTCTCCGCGGAACCCCTCCAGGTACACTTCCGCCTCGTGGCCGTCCCACAAGTCGCCCAGCTCCGTGTCTCCGCGCGACGACCGGAGAAACAGCGACACTGGCACGCCTACCCGGATGTCATTTTGGATCACGAGCTTGGCAGAAGCAAGCTGCAGGCCGAGAACCACGAGGAAGAAGGCGGACTGGGGAGGCATGTCGCCAGCTGGAGGCTCTGCCGCTGCGTAGGCCGGTCAAGATCGAGGTGCGGAGGGGAAGAGAGCGTTCCTCGAGGCGTGTGGTGGAAAACGCCGAGCGCGACTCGACCAGGAAGACCGTCGAGAGGCGCTCGTAGCGGCTTTTGCTTCGCGCGAGGATCTGCGTCGGAGGAATCAGCTGACCGACGTTTTCTCGCGTCGCTCTTCTGCGGTTTGTCCATGGCTAGTCCTGCGTGCAGCAAAGCGTTGGTGAATGGGGAAGGACCCCAACGCTTCGGATTGTGCAACACAGTGGAGGGGTCGACGCTGCGCTGTATCCTGCAGGCCAATATCCGATGGCCTTCCCCGACGGAATGCCCTCTGAACGAGCCGGAGCTTCGATTGTCGCTTGTCCATTGTCGAGCTTCGAGCTTCGAGCTTCGAGGTGAGTGATAGCGGCGAGAGCGTCGATCGACATTCCATCAGCATTCAGTGAACACGAATCGTCCTCTTCTTTATGCCTTCCTTTATTGGCAAACCAGGTCTCCCTCGCTTGCTTGAGCTAGTTCCTGCGGCCTCCGGTCTTGGTCTTCTTGCCGATCTTGCGAGAGCGGACTCCCGTGTACTTGGCGGTGGTCCACCTGGCCTCAAACGGCATCAATGGCTCGCGCAAGCCAACCCGCACCCCTCGCGGCACCGTGATGCCGATTTTCAGGTTCCCCGTGCCAGTGACCGCCACCCAGCCCAGCCCGCCAAGCACGATGTCCTTCGCCGCCTCGTTCCAGCCGCGGCCTTCAATGGTGACCTCGTGGCGGACCCATGACCCCAGCGCGTCGTACCTTTCCCGCGTCGAGGGAGGGTACAGCACGTCGCCGATTCTCTTCTCCAGGAGGTCCGGAACCTTTTCCGTCTGCGTGGGATGCACCTTGACGTCGTTGCTGACGAAGGCGGTGAACAGAGCCGGACTGCCGTCGACGAAGTCAATGTGTGCGAGCGCCCCAAGCATCATGGTCTTCTGCGGCAGGAGCCGCAGTGTGACGTGGTCCACACGCTTCTGAGGCACCACCTTGCCCAGCTCGTCACTTTCAAGACGCGACGTCAGCTGGTGCGAGAGCATCAGGCCCGGCGTGTCATACAGGGAGGTCTGTTTGTCCAAGCGGATTCGAACCATGCCGAGCGTCGTTCCCGGAAGCACGCTCGTGGTCACAGCGCCAAAGCGGAGGTCGGCTGCGGCCTTGCCGCGATTTCGCTTCCCTTTCGGTGCTGGCTTCTTCCCGGCTGCCCGCTCGGTGATGTCGACGAGCTTGTTTATGAAGGTGCTCTTGCCGACGTTGGCCGCGCCGACCACGTAGACGTCGCATTGCTTGACGGCCGCACGCTCCCGCACGGCGCGAAGAAGACTCTTCACGCCGTATCCGGTGAAGCAGCTGATCAGGTGGACGTTGGAGTTCCGCACGTCGCCCAGGCCGAGGGCGCGCATTTCCTTGGTGATCCACTGCCGCACACGGTCCGGCTTCATGTCCTTGGGGAGCAGGTCTGCCTTGTTGGCCGCCACGATCACCTCGTTCGCGCCCACCAGGCGTCGTATGTTCGTCAGGACGCTGCCATGGAAGTCGAAGATGTCCGTAACGTACACAACGAGGCAGTCGACGTCCCGAAGGACGCTGATCGTGTCTTCGAAGGCCTTCGGCGTCAGCGTCTCCACCGTGCTCCAGCCGGCGCGCAACTCCGAATCCACCTTGCCATAGTACCGAAGCTTGTAGCACCTGGCACAGACCACCTCCTTCGGGTCCTTGAACTTCTTGGGAGGCTTGTTGAGGACGACGGCATCCTCACCGAGCAGCTGCGTCTCCGTGCCCCCGGCTTCCGCCGCGTTTGCCTCCGCCAGAGCTGCATTGTTTTCATCTTCTAGATCCAGCACAAGTCGCTCTCCATCTTCCGTCTCCAGCAGCGTCTGCTCGGGCTCCTTCGAGGCTTCGACGAGCGCCTGCAGCTTCTCCTTCGGCACGTAGCCGGGCTCGTTCGGCATGTCGGTCTGGAACTTGACGCCGCAACCAGGGCACTTGTCCGCCTGGACGACCACCTTGAAGCTCTCCAGCAGCAGCTCCGAGTCGGAATCCACGTCGTCCGCGAACTCGCTGTCGTCCAAGAAGGCCGGGGCCTGCATGCGGCCGCCCTTGGCCTCGAATTCTGCTTGCGCGAGGCGCGCGCCCATGTCGTCGTCGGGAGCGAACGGGTCAAACCCCTCATCGCTTTCTCCGCTCTCCGCTCGGCAGAAGGCCCGGATGTAAGACGCCCGAACGAGGCCTCGGCGCGCCAGAACTGGCCGCAGCGTCGCCGTGCGGCGCAAAAACAGACTGAACATTGAAAGGCCGAGGAGCCCTGCGAAGCTGGGCGGGTTAGGACATGTGGACAGACGCGTTCGAGCACGCGCCACGCAACCTGAGAAAAGCCTTCGAGGGCCTTTGCAGATCATCTCTGCGGATCTTCAAAAGAGGTGAGGACGCGCTGGGCGCGCACTTGTGGCGCACTGGTTTTCCTTTTCTGCGAAGACCGGACAAACGCACCGTGACAGCTGGATATTTCAAAAGACCAAAACCGTAGTTTTGATATTAATCTAATTTACGGTGGCATCCATCGCTGAACATCGCGATGGGAAAATGCTCCGGATTGGCCGATCAAGGGAGCGGAGCGGTTCATTGGCCAGATACAAAAATTCGGATTACAGGACACTCGTTTTCGTTTTCGTCAGCATAGCGCAGCATGGCCAGCGCCGCAGCTCTCCGCGGACGCCACTGACGCCAGGTCCACTTTCGACAGTGGCGCGTCAGATGCTTGTGACTTCTCAGGCGCGTTGTGCTTTGGGTTTCCTTTACATCGCTTAGGAAGCTGGCCATCACCCGGCATCTGCTAGTGAATCCCCCAGAACTCCCGCGGATCCCTCCACCTCGTTTTACGGACAGCGGATGCCTACGGTGAAGGTGCTTATTCCGGAAGATGCTCAGACTGGCAGTACCATAGAGGCGCCCCTTCCAGATGGCAGAGTCATTCTGCTGCACCTGCCCCAAGGCGCCATTCCTGGTGCGTTGCCAGCGGAGCTTCCGTTTCGTGGGCCTGGGAATCTTCAGTGGCTCATGGCAAGTTTCTGCCCCAATGGCGCACAGGCCAGCTGCTGGAGGTTCAGTACGATGAGTCCGCCTCCACAGTGCTGGAGCCCAGCAGTGTCGCGGTCGTGGAGCCCGTAGCGACGGCACAAGTGGTGAGCGAGAGAGATGCCATCCCCTTGATCCAAGCTCAGCCGCCGCGGGCGAATCATCCGGTGGGCGCGCCACCAGGTCAGGGAGCCTTCTTTCTGGCTCTGCGATTCAAAGTAGTCCGCTTCTGGTTGTGCTGATGGTGCTGATGAGATCTTGGCTTGTCGGCAGGTGGACGCTATGCCTTGGTGAAATACTTTGGGGTGAGCTCTTGCTGCTGTGCGCTGATCACGTTTGGCCTTCCGTGTTGCTGCCCCTGTGATGGTGTGCATGTGTACATCGCCCCCAATGGCCAGTACTACACGCCTCAAGGCCAGCCGCGCGATCGCCCGTTCATGGCAAGGGAAGGTGGCCCGAACATCTGCTGAGCGTTCGGGGGTTGAAGTGGAGGAAGCGTCGGTGGAGGAAGCGTCGATGGAGGAAGAGTTGGTGTAGGAAGAGTTGGTGTACACGTGTCTAGTTCGGCGACGCCCTAGCGTAGAGGCTTGAAGACAAACAAACGAGCTTTGAAAAACTTGAAAGCGATACTCTCACATTCGGACTCTACAATGAGGAGGGTGCGAAACCCTCCTCAAGCACAGATGTGACTTGACGGCATCGTTAAGGAATGACAGTATGCCCCAAAATTCTCGTCTTCGCTGCCTTAGCGAAGATCAGGAATGACCCCTCCATTCGCGAAGGGATCGTCGTCGTCAAAATTTTGATCGCCGGTGCGCGAAGCATGTGCGTCCTGGGCGGGAGACATGTGTTCCTGAAGGAAGCAATGCGATAAGCACGGCGCTTCATCGCTGCCCGGCGGGGGGAGGAGGGGCATCTGAGAGCGTACCTCTATTTCTGGATACTCTTGATTGCTGAGAAGGCGCGTGATGTGGTCAGGATTGATCCGAAGGGACTCCGCGGGAGCTGCCGGGTCATCTTCTTGCGGCGTCGTTCTCATCGCTTCGAACTCGCGCATCCTCGCGTCGAGGTCGGGGTCGACGGACTGCTCCGAGAACCTGTTGGTGCTGCCTCGGTCGTCGTCGGTACCAAAGGTGTCGACGGTGAAGTTCCCGGAGTCTGTGTTCGCCCGCAGCCTCATTTCGTGAATTCGAGATGATCTGCGCGAGAAGAGCAGACGTAAGCCCGCCGAAATGTCCCGATCGCGATCCCGATCGCGATTGCGAATCTCGATAGAATAAGTCGCCGAGCCGACGCTTACCTGAGAAGCGTCTGCAAATCATGACTCCCAACACCCTGCCTGCCCCCAGCGACCTGAGCATTCTCGTCCTCAACCTTGCTCGCTTGTGCGACGCGACGGCCCGCGTCAACTCCAACGGATCCATCTTCGCGGCTTGCTCTCGTCGGATCTTCAACCTCTTCTTGCGTGCTTGCCAGCGCGATGCCCGCAACAGCAGCAGCGATGCTTTCTCGCTCCGAGTACATTTGCTTCTCTTCCTCCTCTATCTCCTGCTCCTCCTCCTCCTCCTCTTCTGGATGCGAAGGTGCCACGGTGGCGGTGTCCGTGGACTTCGCGCAATCCCATTGAGACGCTCCGGCGTAGGAGGACTCCCGCATCAGCGCCTCCCGCGCGATCGCCGAGGTGTGTGACAGTCTCCGAGACGCGGTACCACCGCCGTACGAGCTTCTCTCATCGGCTCGTACTTCGATACGCTGACTGGGGATATGCCGAACGGGATACTCACTCAGCGGAATCTTCTCTTCTTCCTCCTCCTCTTCCTTCTCGCGACCGGACGGATCGTTGCGGAAGTACTCCACCTTGTCACCCGCCAGGGAACCTGGCGATGGAGAGGGCGCGGCAACGCTCTTCGCTTCGTCGCCCTCGTGGCCACTGTTCGAATCGCTGTACCGGGTGGCGGAGTTGGCCAAGGGATCGACGTAAGTGCGATCTGCGGTCGCGGACGCCTTGCGCTCGCTGACGAAGGAGGTTGGTGACTGCGCGAGGGAGGAGCCTGACATGTGTTCGTCCACGGCAGAGCCCGTCTCCCACATCATCTTATCTTCCGCCGGACCAACGCTGCTGGGTTTCTTCATCGACGGCATGCGGAAGAACGACCTTGAAGGCGGGCCATCGCGACCGATCTCGCTCGGCGAGACGCGGCTCCGATGCGATGCCAAGTCTCTCCCTGACTGGACCCGGCGAAGCGCCTGCATCGCCTCGGCTGGACTGACCAGGGGCTGCTTTTGCCTGCCTGCCCGTCCGTGCTTCTTTCCGCGAGACTTGGCTCGGTCCCGGATACTTGTCGAGGCCACCGACGACTCGGCCGACAGCTCCGATTCTGGCTCTGAAGGCCTGCGCCCAAGTGATCTCGGGCTGGTGCTGCCTCCTCGGAGGTCCTGGATGGTTCGGAATGCATCTGCGTTGCTCACGATTGGACGGACGAGTTTCCGATGCGGGCTCGTTCCCATGCCGTCGCTCTTGGAGCGGAGGCGCTCTCCTTTCGGGAGCCCGCGACTCTTGGAGCGCGCGAGGTGGGAAGGCGACGCCGCTGACGAGTAGGCATCGAGAGAAGACGGCAACGTCCGCTGCCGCACCAGCTGGCTCTTGAACTTCGTCGGCGAGGAGCCCAGGAAGTCGCCGTATTTCATCGAGTTCTCGTGCACGCGAACTTGCCGACCTGGCTCGCTGTGAGGGCTGTTCGGTCCATCGGCGTCGTAGGAGAAGCGCTCTGGGTCGTAGCGATAGGTGTATCCACCCCGCTGAAGCTCGTCCAGGCTGTGGTCGACATCGCTTCGTGGGGAGCTCATTTGATGCGGGATGCCACCCCAGTCCTCCTGCTCCATCTGCGCAAGATGCTCGGGGTCGATCTCGCCACTGCTGTTCACGACGTAGGGGTTGTGCTCCAAATACAAGACTTCGTCTCGCTGCTTCCAGACATCCATCGTCTCGTCGCCGGAGGACCGGAGTGAGTCCGGGCTGCGGATCCTGGTACTATTCCGGTCGATGTGAGCAGGCGACGACGTCAGAGAGGAAGACCCTTCCCCACTGCTGTCCGCAAACCGCAGCGGTGCCTGCAGCGGCGGCAGATCACCGTCCGACGTTCCCGCGAACTTCTTGTGTGCAGTCCAAGCTCGATCGAGCGTGGCGTCTTCCTTCTTGGTAGCTTTCCGGCGATAGTAGACGTTCCCGGCCACGGCAAGAATCAGGCCCAGGCCCAGGGCGATGCCGACGATGCTGCCCACATTCAAGGACTCCGCATCGCTCTGGGCCGGATCATTCTGACCTCCTGTCTCTCCTTCTTCGTACTGCGTTGGGAACATGGAAGGGAGCGCCGTGGGCGCGTCAGAAAAGTGGACTTGGTTCCCCCACTGCTTCGGCGCAATCGATGTTCGAAACCGCAGGAAGGTGGTCTTGGAGCCGTCGCTAAACGCCGCGTTGCCGTCAGCTGCGGCTTCCAGACTCAGCGCCGTCGAGAACACTTCAAGCTCGATCGACTCCGGAGCTTGGAGGCGTCGGGCCGTGCGCAAGCGGCGCCCGATCGTCACCTCCGGATCCGGATCAAAGTCGGTGGGAATCGCGAAGCCGTAGGCAAAGTCCACGGCGTAGGTGAAGTTCTCCGCGCGCCCGAGATAGCTGGCCTGCACCACGCCTCCGGCGCCGCACGTGATGTTGAGCTCAAGGACCTCGTAGTCCATCGCCAGCTCGGATGCTGCCAGGGTCTCGATGGTCGTGTGGAAGATGTCAACGAGCTCGGTCTCCTGCCCGCTGCAGTGGTCGCCGCCCGAAGCGAGAGACGCATCCGAGTTGGTCATCTCAACGAAGCCGAACACGAGCACACTGGCTTCGGTAGTTGGGGCAGCCGACGGCTGCGGCGTCAGCGGCAGCGTCGGCGGCGCGATCGAGGGCCTGGCACTCGGTACTTGGCTGGCGATCTCGCCTTCAATCGTCGTTGGTGGAGCCGAGTCCGCCGGCGCCGCTGACGGACGGGGCGCTTCCGTTGGCCCGACGCTGGGCGGCAGGGAAGGTGAGCTACTCGGCGCACCCGTGGTAATGCAGACGTCCGCCTCGCACTTCGCACCAGCACAGTCGTCGTCCAGGATGCATGCCTGCCCGATCCCGCAGCCGGGGCAGTCTAGCCCGCCGCAGTCGACGTCGGTCTCGTCGCCATCCATGATGGCGTTTCGGCAGCTCTCCAGGGAGGGTGCCGAGCTCGGCGCTCCTGTTGGGCTCCAGGACGGAGCGCGCGATGACGGAGCAGCACTCGGCTGGGCACTGCTGCGCACCGACGGGCCGGACGTCGGAGTCACGCTGGGAAGCGACGTCGGACCATTCGACGGATTCATCGACGGGCCAAAGGTGGGGACCGTGGATGGCTCCGAGGTTGGCCTCAACGACAACGTCGGAACCGTAGAAGGCAACATCGTCGGTGAGACCGTCGGCGACTTCGTCGGCTGCTGCGTCGGCTGCCTGGTCGGCTTCCGCGTTGGCTGCTGCGTCGGACGCCGTGTGATTCTCGTCGGGCGGTTGCTCGGAGCGACGCTTGGGAACAGAGACGGCGCGGACGTGCCGCAGAGGCCGTATCCAAACTCGCCGAGACCGTCAAGGCAGGCCTCCGAGTAGCAGTCCGCGTCCACCAGGCATTGTTGGCCGTCCCAGCAAGGGTCGCACGGCCCGCCACAGTCGACGTCCGTCTCGGCTCCGGACCGGCGCCCGTCGAAGCACTGCGGCAGCGACGGCGCCAGCGACGGCTCCGCCGACGGAACGTTGCTCCTGGCGAGCGTCGGTTCTGAGCTCGGCGGGACGCTTGGAGGCGTCGACGCCTCTGGCGTTGGCACGATGGACGGAGCCGGGCTCGGGTGGCTCGTGGGCGTCGAACTTGCAAACAGGGTGGGACCCTGGCTGGGCGATTCAGACGGGCTGGCGCTCGGTGGCGAAGAAGGGACTTTGCTAGGCACCAGCGAGGGCACCCTCGACGGGCTGCTGCTCGGACCGATACTCGGCGCAAGCGAAGGCCACAGAGTGGGGCTCGACGTGTCGCAGATCCCGAGGCCGGCGATGCACGAGTTGGAGACGCAGTCGTCGTCGGTGAAGCAGCCGCGCCCCGCGTCGCACTTCGGACACGGCCCGCCGCAGTCGATATCAGACTCGCCGCTGCTCTGCACGCCGTCCGCACAGTCGTGACGCGTTGGCGCGGCAGACGGCTCTACGGACGGGATGCCGGTCGGCGGGGCAGACGGTGCCGAGGAGGGCACTTCTGTCGGAGTCGCCGTCGGCAAGTCCGTGGGCATGATCGAGGGGGCCACCGTCGGTATCTCGCTCGGCGAGCTTGACGGCTCCGTCGTCGGGATGCCAGTCGGCCATGCCGTTGGCCGTCCCGTCGGTGCCACCGACGGGTGTGCCGTCGGAATCCACGTCGGGTTCACACTTGGTGTCGACGTCGGCGCGATTGATGGCGCGATGCTCGGAGCGTTCGATGGCGCGGTTGACGGCGTTGACGTCGGCCTCGTCGTCGGTCGTGTAGACGGCGCCGAAGTTGGTCGAATGGAAGGCGCAACCGACGGACCTACCGTCGGCACGATGGACGGTACCAGCGTCGGTCCCTCCGTCGGCGACGGCGTGGGCGGGCCAGTCGGATCCCGCGACGGTGTCGACGATGGCCTCGCAGTCGGCGCAACGCTGGGAAGGGATGTCGGCGTAGCCGAGGGCGTCGAGGTCGGGAGGGCCGTCGGCACGGCCGAAGGATGCGCGGTCGGGAGCGCACTTGGCACGACGCTCGGCGCACTCGTTGGTCCCGTGGAGGGAGCGACGCTCGGACTTGACGAAGGCCGCCAGGTCGGTGCTCCACTGGGCTTGCCACTCGGGACCACGGTCGGTAGGGCACTTGGCAGCTGCGACGGCTGATCCGTCGGCGCCGCGGAAGGCACCGAGGTGGGCAAGGCGCTGGGCATCACGCTTGGCCTTCCCGTGGGCGCCAAGCTTGGCACGTGCGAAGGCTGCGACGACGGCGCGCTCGTCGGCGAATCCGTGGGCGCCGTTGACGGAGCTTGGCTCGGCAGGTGGCTCGGCGCTTCGCTCGGCGCTGCGGAAGGGGTCCACGACGGATTCACGCTGGGCACGCCAGTCGGTCCAATCGTCGGCATTCCGGTGGGCACCCATGTGGGCGCCACGGACGGTGCGTTGGTTGGCAGCTCCGACGGCGGAGTGCTTTCCACGACCGTGGGCGGGCGTGTCGGCATGAACGACGCCGTCGGATCCGACGACGGCGCCGAAGTGGGCAGTGCCGACGGCACGCTGGTGGGCGCCACGGATGGCGTCATCGTCGGCGTCTGCGACGGCGCCAGCGACGTGACGCTGAAGAAGATGAAGCAGAAGTGCCCGCCCTGGTTCGACCCGTGCGCCGCGAAGGGGTTGGTGCTCTGGTGGGTGTAGCAGCCGAGCTCTCCGTTGGACAAGATGAGCTCGCAGGCGTAGACGCTGGGCACGGAGAGGCACCAGTCGATGCAGTCGGCCTCGGGGATGCCCGAGCTGTTGGCCAGCATGGTGACGTTGTTGTTCACGTCGACGTCTCGGTCCGACACGCACCAGCCCTGGTACTTGTTGTACACGGCGTTGCCGCTGATGAAGCTGGCGTCCGTGCTGAGCCCGCCGCCGCCTTCGCTGCCATCGTACACCTGCAGCACGGGTCTTCTCGTGGGCGCCGCCGACACCGCCACGGTGGGCACGGAGAGCCGGCGGTGCTGCTCCTGCCACGCCACCTCCTCGTCGTAGGCCGGCGGCTCCCACGCCAGGGCGTTGGCCGTCCGGTCCCGTCGCGCTGCCGCTGCCGCGGCCACGGCCAGGCAGGCGCTCAGGATGGCGACGGTCGTTCTCATGGTGGCGGCGAGGGGCGGGGTTACTGCAGCGGCTGCATGACTACGGCTGTCATCTCGGGGCCTCCGTTTTCATGCAACTGCCTTTGAAAAGGGAGACACTGCTCCTGCGGCGGCGCTGGCCAAGCGGAACTCGAAAGGCGCTGTGGTCGCCGTTCGTCGTTCAGCTCCCAGAAGCCTCCCTGGTGCCAGTGCAGCCTTGTACGCCCGTTCACACCGCCGCAGACGGCCGTGTGGCGCCGAAGAATACGGAGAAAACGCCGCGGATCGCTGAGGGGATCGTTCGTTGGAGGCTGCCGTCTTGGAAACCAAATTCTGAGACATATCAAAAGCGTTTCAGCAGCAAAAGTAAATATGAATCAAATTGCTGAGGAGGAATGTGAGAAGACGTTGAGGGCAAAAACGTATACTCATAAAATCCTGTTGCAGGAACGAATCCGAAACGGTCGGAGTTTCCTCTGGCTTTCCTCCCTTATTGGGTGGGAATTCATGTTTCCGACCAGTGAATTTTTGCAACTTCCGATAAACGCCACTCCATTGGATGCAGAATGGAATTCTGAATACGCCGATCGCACCGTTGAGGTGGGGAACAGGCAATCGCCAGGCTTCCAAACCCCAAAGCAGAAAGGGGGGCCAGCCAACGCGTCAGAATGAATACTCGTGACGTCATTAATTCGCTTTGCTCTTTACGCATTCTATTTGCGGGGCTTCCGAAGCTTCCATCGCGACGCCCGTCTGTCACCTTCTGGGGCGGAAGCAGCCAGTCGCATCCGTGCCCGAGTAACTACTCCGATTTCTTTGTGGTCAGGCACTCTGGTGATGCCCAGCGCCGTCACTCTTGAGGTAGCTTCAACAACGCCTGAGCGCCGCCGAAAGCCTGACGCAAGTCGTGGCGCCGCGGTGGCTGGTGGGACTGTTGCTTGGCGCGCCATCGTCGTCGGTGACACGGCACTTCCATGACGCACATGCATGAGCAAGGCAGGCGTTGGCAAAGCGAAAAGCGCCAGCCAGTCCGCCACACGCGCGCCACGTGGATGTGTTGGCCCAAGCAAGCAATGACCGTCACCAAGCAAGCAATGACCGTCACCAAGCAAGCAATGACAGTCACCAAGCAAGCCAAGAACCCGAGAACCCGAGAACCCGAGCGGACTTCGGCGATCGGGTATTCGTCTGATCTTCGTTTTCGATACCCTGGTGTTTCCATGATATTTCCCCTGTCCTATGGTTGCACAACTTGAACCATGCGAACGCGGTGGTTTGGGCGCCTTTTTCGGCAAGAAAGACTCGCGATGGCGGATCGCCGGGAGGTCCTGTCCTTCGTCCTCGGCTGTGGTACTATGGGCGTCGCAGCAACCATGGCGTTCGCCGCATATCAGCTGTGGCTTCAGCGCCAGGCGCTCTCACAAGAGGTGAGACAGGTTCTCTTGCGAATCTTGCCGCGCGTGTACCTCGCAAGCGTTGCTCACGATGCTTCCTTGTGTCAAAGCTGGAGTCGCTGAAGAGAGGGACGTCCAGAAGCGGCTCTGGCGGCTCGCGACTACAGCATCCGGCGCTCAGGCTGTCCGGCGGGGATCTCGAGACGTCGACGCTGCCACCGCCGCGCACCGCTGGGGAGGTGATGCGGCAGCAGACGGCCACCAAGGACAGGAAGGATGTGCCCAGGCTCACGCTGGAGCAGGCCGAGGACCAGGTGTCCGAGTTCAAGCCCATGGCGGACTGCATTTCCAAGAGCCTGGACAAGACGCTCGGCGGTTACGGGGTGAAGCCCGTCGTGGTGGCGATTGCGGGGGGCTCCGGCAGTGGCAAGACCACCTTGGCGAGTGCGATCTTTGACGAGCTGGGCGAGGACCACATCACGTTCATTGGGCACGGGAACTACTACCGGGACCTCGGCCACTTGCCGGAGGAGGAGCGGGAGCATCAGAACTTCGACCATCCGGACGCGCTGGAGACGGATTTGCTGTACGAGCACATTCTGCGCCTCACCCGCGGCGAGAGCGTCGAGCTGCCGACGTATGATTTCCAGTCGCACAGGCGGATGACCGGGCCCGGGTCGACCATCTCCGCCACGCCACGGCCCATCGTTCTCGTTGAAGGCGTCTTGGTTTTCACGCACGCGTCGCTTTTGGAGCTGTTTGACATCAAGATCTTTGTCGACACGGATGCGGACACGCGCTTCATCCGGAGGATGCTGCGCGACGTCCGGGAGCGGGGCCGCTCGGTCAGTAGCGTGGTGGACCAGTACCTCAGCTTCGTCCGACCGATGCACATCAAGTTCGTGGAACCGTCGAAGCGCGAGGCGGACATCATCGTGCCCGTCGGCTTGAACTCGGTAGCCCTAGATTTACTGATCTCGCGACTGCGGGTGGCGATCTCAGATCATGACCGCGCCTTGAGAGCGAGATAAGGAGGTGAAGGCGGCTCTCTTTCTGGTGACGCCGAGGACTCGTCAACAGAGCCGAGAAGAGAACGTGTGTGCTGCGCTGTGCTGGAGAAGGAAATACAGAGCATCGAGAAGGAAATGCAGAGCATGGAGAAGGAAATACAGAGCATGGCAAGAGACAGGGCGGACAGCATCCTTGGTTCCGCAATTGTTTCTGTGTGTCGGTTTCCGCTCCCTCCCGAGCTTTGGGGGAAGGTGCCGAGCATGCTTCCCTCGCTTCGCTCGCTGGCAGTTCGGAAAGACCTCCTCAGCAGCAAGAAGCTCACGCGTTGATCTCGTCATGGGTCAACACCAGCAGCGCTGCTCAGTGGCATCGTCTCTGTGCGGCGCAGGCATCCGAAGAGAGTCCCGGCCGAGCGCGCAAGCAGCAGCGCTGGTGAGGGGCATTTTGGGTCTTCGTCGCAGTCATTGGAAGAACCAGGCGAGGCAAGTTCCTCAGAAGGCTTGGAACCCTCGAGAAACTCGTCGATTCCCAACAGCTCATCCATCTCCCTCACTCTATGGAGGAACTGAAACTGAAACTACCACATGGATAACGTCCGAGGCGTCATCCTTCAGCGCCTTTACCTCGCCACGCCCCTTCCGTTTCATCAGTGCCCGATAATCCTGTAATGGAGCCATATATAATTTAAATACTATTCTTTCTGCATCCAGACCACGCGCACCATTGGCCGCCGCGGTGCAGAATCGAAGCCTCTGATCCTTCTTTACAGCGCCCGGATTGGCGCAGCTCCGACAACTTCGACCCTTCCTTTGCGCCGCCCGGCAGCGCCTCCTCGCTTCCCTCGTCCCGCTCCACGAGCGCCGATAGACTGCCCGACATGCCCGAGATCGGCGTCTCCGTCCCGCCCAATGCCAAGGCCGGCGATCAGATCGAGGCCACGCTGCCAGACGGGCGCATTGTCGCCGTCAGCGTTCCTCCGGGGGCTCAAGCAGGTGAAGCCTCGCGTGCCGATCGCGGGCCACTCGAGCCCACTGAGCTCCTCGCTCTCTCGCTCGCTTCGCAGGACAAGTCCTGACGGTGCAGTATGAGGACCAAGCTTCGGCGCCAGGTATGCGGGTCGCAGGGCGAGGGGCGTTTGCTGAAGGAATGTCTCACATCTCGATCGCCTCCGCAGCTGTCGCAGCAGTGGCACAGACGGGACCAGGTGGGTCTACTTGAGAAAAGGAGTTTGTACAAACTTTGGCAACCGAGAAAGGTGTAATACGACTTCGTCTCTCCAGTCGCCCCAGCAACTGCGGTCGCTCAAGCGACGGAAGTCCGAGCGCAGCAGGCCGTGCCAGCCGAGGGCCAAGGTGTCGTGATCGTGCAGATGCATCCACCGAATGGGTCGCAGACTGCTGGCCCGCCTGGCACCCCGCCTGGTAAGCTTTTTTTTGGCAGTTTTCTCTTGGTACTGCGCTGCATGGGGGCTGTTGCCTCATGTCGTCTCGTACGCTCCGTGCTTTTTTTTCTCTCTTTTTTGGCAGGCGGTCGATACAGGCGTAGAATGTTCTGCGGTCCGATTTCATGCGTGGCCAGCTTGGTGATCTTCTGCCTCTTCTGGCCGCTGACGTGCCTTCCCCTCTGCTGCCCCTGCGACGGAGACGTCGTTTACATCGCCCCCGACGGGACCAGGTATGACATGCAGGGGCGCCAGGTCGGCGTGCAGGCGTTCGAGCGATTCGCCTAGAGACGATAGTCTAGGATACCGGCCACGTTGGCCGAACACCCCGTCAATATCAGTGGCTCTTTGAGGTCAGGTCCAGAGGAGGGAAGCGTTGGCTGGGATGGCACGCGAGATTTGCGCCGGCGGGTCCCTTTATATCAAGCGAAGCGAGGGAGGTCTTGCTCCTCGAAGGCGAAGCTTCATGAGAAGTTTGAAGCTGTGGGGTGTAGGAGAGCCCCCGCAGAGAAGAGAATCGTGTTATAGTACACCTCGTCCCGGAAGGCTTGCTGGGTCCGTGGTGGAGTGAAAGCAGGCAGCACTTACCCACTTTCAGCAGCCTTCGCCTCGCAGCTCTCACACGTCGATCTCCGCTTCATCCGGCTCGAAAAGTTCGGCATCCGCGACCTCCGCGGCGTCATCATCAGCAGCAGCACCTAGTAGAGCACGAGAGTCGTGATCTCCCCGCTTCGTCTCCGCGCATTCTTCGTCAACGCTCTGGAGCAACACGATCCTGCTTGGCGTGGGTTGGGTTCGATGGGTTCGATGGTCTTGCGAAGGCCGCTGCGGAGGCGCCGCAGCAGCTTGGCTTCGCCCCTCCCGCTGCTGCTGCAACCTTCGCAGCAGAGGCTCCCAAGGGTCTTCAAGAAACGACGGCTTGAAGAACGCGCTCTCATCACCCGAATTCCCGTCTCGGCCAGAGGTGCGCCGAAAGCCCCCACGGTGCCCTTGGGGACGACCGCCTCTCATCCTTCGACCACGCTGGCCTCTCCCCCGTCCTCGCCCTCTGCGGTCCCAGCCCGCTTGCGGATGTCGCGGGCGACTGCGAAAAGCTGACGGCAGTGGATTCGCGTGCGGATTCGGGTTGTAGAGAGCCCCCGGAGCCATCTCCGCAAAGGCAGCACCTGGCGGAAGATGGTAAGGCTGCTGAGCCGGGGCTTGGGGGTCCCCGGAATGCGCTCGCTTCATCGCAGACTGCTAAGCTGCCACCGAAGCGCCGATGATACGGCCATTTCCTGTCTGACTGGCGTGCCAAAGCTGAGATACGCGCCCTTTCTTCCCCAAAACAGATCGAGTGAAGGCAGTAAGCAAAAATATAAAATTATCATATAAATGACAATGATACTGTATATCATTTGAATATACTAATTTTGAAAATTATAAGAAGATGGATCGCTTCAGTGGCCGGACCAAAAAATCTGCAGAAAAATCCCATCTAGCGGTTGAGCGCGCGCGCGCACGTGGGGTGAGTAGGATGCGTGCCCTATGGCCCGCCGCTTTCACGCTTTTGCGCACAGGTGCTGCGCTGCGGCCACTGTTCGGCTCAGCGGCGCCCGATATGAGCCGTATCATCCAAGCAAAGGAGAAGTTCCCTCCGCTTTTCTTCCCCACACCGCTGCTGGAGAGTCCCAAGCTGTCCGAGGAGGTGGGCACGCGGGTGCTGCTGAAGATGGATGCTCTGCAACCATCTGGCTCTTTCAAGGACCGCGGCATGGCCGTAAGTTGCCTTTGATTTCGGTGGCGCTCTGGTTTGGAGATCGCGTGGAGCGCGGCGGAGGATCTTTGGAGTTCGGCGTCTGATGCTGCGCAATACCACAGGTGCTTTGCACGGATCTGGCGGCAAAGGGCGTCCAGCGCTTCATCTGTTCCTCGGGAGGGAATGCTGGCCACAGTGCGGCGTACATGGGCAAGCAGCTGGGCATTCCGGTCCAGGTGATCGTGCCCAGCACCACTAAGCCGCTCATGCTGGAGAAGATTCGCCTGCAAGGGGCGGACGTGCAGGTCCACGGCGACAATTGGAACCAAGCGGATGCTTACGCGCAGCGACTGGTTGAGGAAGCGGGCGGCTCCGCGGCGTACATCCCACCTTACGAGAATCCCCTGCTGTGGGAAGGGCATTCGACGATTGTGGACGAGATCCTCGAGGTCAATCCTCGCACGGGCGCCATCTTCGTCAGCGTCGGTGGAGGGGGGCTGCTGAACGGCGTGCTGGAGGGGCTGGAGCGATCGGGGGCCTCGGGGGTGGCGGTATACGCCTGCGAGACGATCGGCTGTGACAGCTTCCGCCTTTCCTGGGACAGCCAGGAGCTCCGGCGCCTCGAGGCCATCACGAGCATCGCGACCTCCCTCGGGGCCTTGGAGGTCTCGCCGGTTGCTCTCGAGAGGGCAAAGAAGCACGGCCGCGTGAGGTCGCACGTGGTTTCGGATTTAGCGGCCGTGGAGGCCTGCGAGACGATCTTAGAGGACCGGCGGGTGTTGGTGGAGCCAGCTTGCGGCGCAGCTTTGGCAGCTGTCGCCGGCAGGGACGCGATTGCCAAGAGCGAGCTCCAGAGTATGGAGTCGATCGTCGTGGTGATCTGTGGCGGCTCAGCTATCACCACCGACCTTCTCGCGGACTTCAAGTCGAAGCTGTGAACGACGGCTGTCCAAGGGTTTCCTCCGCCTTTGCATCGCGCGCTATCTTATGGTCATGAACTGGGTGTGCTCAACCGTCTCAAAGTGGAATCCTGGGGCGCAAAGGGAGAAGCAGTGTAAGTAGGGGAGCATCAAAGCGCGTGAGCAACAGGGACCACCGGCTCGCTCACCGGTACAAAAGTCCACCGCATGCTTCTGCCGCGGGCCGAAGATTTTGCACATGCGAACATGTGTATCTGAAGTGTGGCCAGAATGGGTTTTGTAAGTATCTGGCGGTCTGCAGCGATCTGAATCCGGTAGCACGCCCCGTTTCATACCACGCCCCGCATCATACCCCGCGCCGCACAGCGCCATGCATACGCACCTTTGCCGTTTTGATGCATGCTCATCACGCTAATCTCAAGATGGAAGGCATGGATGGCATCCTCCATGCTTGAAGAGTCGCTTTCTAAGGGGAGGCAGTGCCATCCAGTCGGCTCCGTAAGGACCTTGGACGAGATCTTCGCAAGTTGGTTGCAAGCTTAGCTCTTGAGAAGAAGGCTCGGCACGGCACCAAGGAATGGCGGCTCCTACCTCCCGCAAATCGTACGGTCCTGTTCCCGCTCGCAAGACGATTTGCTTGGGCGTGTAGCTCTCGTCTAGAGAATAGTTGAAGTACAAAGCGACGCAGCTGATGACCTCCTGCCGCGAGAACTGGATGCTGATCGTATGCGGCGCCTTTCAAATCACGCGACTTGTGATTCTCCTGTCGTTCTCCTGCAGCAGCCGGAGTCCTTTACAACCCACCGTGCCGTCGCTCTGCCAATAAGTCTCCGTGCTGTCATCGCGGATCTGCTCGACGCCATTTCCAGGCTTGGCAGTGCTTAAACTCCAAACCGCCTAAGCGTTTTGGGGACCGCAGGAGGGGTTTTCATGTTGGAGGCGATGAGCAGATGCCGCAGCGACTCAAGAAGCTCGTTGCCGCCCAAACTGACCTGCTTGCCGATCTCCTGCAGACCAGGACTCTGCATGCCCAGAGCACCCATTCCCTAGCTCGGACAAGAGCGCATTACCTCGCCGCTCGAATTCGAACCGCACTTCGATCTTTGGGGATCGCCACGGCTCTCGGCACCTTCTCCGCGCTGGAATCCTCCACCAGAGCGCCCACCGAGCTGGCTGACGCGGAAGCGTTGACGTTGGCCATGATAGACTCCGCCGCAGCGCAGCGTGCGCCGCCTTCTCAACCTCGCGCGCGCCGGCAAAAGACAGAGCTGAAGGAAAAGGGACAGAGACAGGGCCACGCGGACGTGACAGACAGATTCCAGCATCCCGTATCAAGTACTGAAGTACCAAATATGTATGAAATGTACCAAAATGGTTACGTTTCCGGACAATTTCCTGTCGGCCGAGAGCAGCAATCCCGCGCAAATTCGGCTTTAAACGCGGAGTTCTCGCTCTTGGCGCTCAGCTGGCGCTGCGGCCACTCGTGGATCTGCACCGACTCGATATTGGAGGCTGCGAGGCCGCGGTGCGCCCCTCGCCATCGCCAGGAGATCTCCAAAGTCCAAGTTGCGGCGTGGAGCGCCCAATTTCTGTCGCCGATGAATAGCGGCGGAAGCTCAGTGCTGCCGGGCCTCTCCTTAGAGGTCATGGTCATCATTGTCCTCTCTGCAGCGCTTGTGATGATCTCTTCCGTGCTGCTGCTGCAGTCCGTCGGCACTCCTCGGCCGGCTGCGCCTCAGCCCGCGACGACGGAGCTGGCGCCGAAGGCCGCGTCGGCGCAGTCCCCCGCCGGAATGCTCCTGACCTCATCGATGCGGTCGTTGCAGACTCCGTTCGTGGTGACCAAAAGTGAGAAAGGAGAGGAGAAGTTGGACAAGAAAGCTCCCGTTGCCGATGGCGGCCTGACCCCGTCTTCGGAGACCATCCGCGCTTCCGCGCGGAAGAGCTCTCGCTTGCTGAAGGACAGCGACAGCAGCCTGCGGAACAGCCGGCTGCGGGTGTCGCAGAGCGAGCTGGCGCCAGTGGCGCAGGCGCTCACCGGGCACATCCACGAGATGTCGGCCAAACCGGTGGTGCTCGCGATCGCCGGCGGCTCGGGGAGTGGCAAGACCACGTTGGCGACCGCCATATTCGAGGCGTTGGGAGCGGACCACATCACGTTCATCAGCCACGACAACTACTACAAGGACCTGAGCCACCTTCCCGCCGAGGAGCGGGCTCTTCAGAACTTCGACCACCCAGACTCGCTGGACACGGACCTCATGCACGAGCACATCCAGGCGCTGCTGGCGGGGAAGGAAGTGGACATTCCGACCTACGACTTTGCGACGCATTCGCGAAGGGGCGGGCCGGGATCGACCATCCACGCCACGCCGCGGCCCATCATTCTGGTGGAGGGGATTCTCATTTTCACGCACATGCCTCTTGTGCAGCTTTTCGATATCAAGATCTTTGTAGATACAGATTCGGACTCGCGCTTCATTCGGCGTCTCCTCCGGGACGTCCGCGAGAGGCAGCGCTCCGTCTCTGGGGTGGTGGATCAATACCTGAGCACCGTTCGACCAATGCACATTAAGTTTGTGGAGCCGTCGAAGAGGGAAGCGGATATCATCGTCCCAGTGGGGTTGAATTCCGTGGCGCTGGACCTGCTCATCTCGAGGTTGCATGTGCATCTGAATCACATAGATGGGGTCAAAGAGGAGCTGGTGGCCCCGACGACCCTGAACTTTTGAGCAAGGGGGGCGGGGAAGAGAGGGGGGGGTGAAGGGGGCGAGGACGCTAGGGATGAGCCAGGTTGACAAGGAAGCATGTACTCTATCTCGCAGATTCCTATGCCTCCCTTCCTACCGCAAGGTCGACGCTTCATTCAAACGATCTTCCACTCTAGTTATTCTGTCATCAAAGGTCTGCAGGGTGGCAGAAATGAGATTCAACTGGTCGACGATCTGATCTAGAGTCGCGGTAAGCGCCTCCGGGAACTCCTTCACCGTTTCCTGCGCGGGCTCCGCGCGGAGCGTGGTCTTCGGCCTGCTCGGCTGCGGCTCCGTCTTGCGTTCCTTCGCGGCGTCACTCGCGCCAAGGAGCCTGCCCGGGAGGCTCGTTTCCGGCACCGGAGAAAGGGCCGCGGCGGCGGTCCTCGACTGCTTGCTCATCGAGTGAAGCTTGGAAGTGGCCTCGTCCGTGGGTTCCACCACGTCGTCTACGACAGCGTCGCCGCCGGCAAGCGCTTGCACGTCCCACACCACCACCAGATGGTCTTTCCCGCCCGTGGCCAGAAGGCTGCCGGGAGTATTGAAGGCGCACGAGGTCACACCCGATGTGTGGCTGTGAAGCGAATACAGCAGGCGACCTTCGCGGATATCCCACAACTGAAGACGAAGGTTTGCTCTCGTCAGCAAATCGCGCCGGCGCGGTGCGAGTATGACAGGGCAGACATACCTTCGTGGTACCATCGAGTCCACAGGACACGAGGTAGTTGCCGTCGTGGTGGAAGTCAAGGTCCGTGGCCACGCTCGGGATGGCGAGGCCCGCCCGCATCTTGGAAAACCCGCGAAGGACGAGCAAGACAGGCAGGGAGAACGTCAGCAAGATGGTCACAGGCACCGGCGAGCAACTCGACCGTGACGTCACCTCGACATGCCCAGGATAGTGCTGCACCAGCGTCCGCGAGCGGATATCAAACATTTTGATGGTCCCGTCGGCAGAGCAAGACGCGACGCAGGTGCCGTCCGGGCTGAACTTGGCGGTGCTGACCGCGTGGGTGTGGCTTAAAAAGGAGTGCACCTGCTGGCGCTCGCGCACGTCCCACAGGCGCACGGACTTGTCGTCGGACGCCGTGACCGCCAGCCGCGCGTCGTGCGCCAAGCTCGCGGAGCGTACGTAGTTCAGGTGGCCGATCAGAGAGCCTTGGAAGCGACGATCCCCGAGGCTCCATATCTTGGCACTCTTGTCCTCCGACGCGCTGATGAGCAGCCGCGAGTCCCTCGAGAAGCTCACGCTGCAGACGCCGGCGCTGTGGCCCTTCAGCTCGGTGGACTCGCCGCGCGCACTGGGCACCCAAAGCCGGATCGTGCGATCCTTGGAAGCCGAGGCCACCAGTCCGCCGTCCGGGGAGTACTCCACGTGCTGCACCGCTCCCTTGTGCCCCAGGAACTTGAACGCGCGCATGTGCTCCTTGAAGTTCCAGAGCATGACGTAGCCATCCGCCCCCCCCGAGGCCACCTAGTACGCACCGAGCGGCATCAGCACAAGCTAAGACACACCCGCGCCGCGCGAAGAAGGCGAAGACTTCTCTTCGGGCTGCGCTACCTGCCGGATCTTGGGGTTCGGGCTGAAGGCCACAGAGCTCACGGTGCCCCGGTGGCCGCGGAAGGTGCGCTCGATGAACGGATCCTCAGCCATGTCTCCGTGTTCGCTGTGCCAAAGGCGGTCGCGCTTTTCAAAACGAGCTTCCGGATGCGCCACCGCGCGCCCCGAGGCCTTACCGTGCTTCCTCGGGTCCCTTGTACGATGCTGAAGAGGTCTTCCGTGAGGAAAAACCGCAGGCGCGGCAGGCGTCGTCGGAGCCGCGCTGGCTTTCAAACCAGTACGAACGCCGTTGATAACATCTTTTGGCGCGAAAATCCCGACTTGATCCACTCCGGAAGCTGAAAACCAGTTTGAAATTGGGAGCTGGGATGGGATGGGATTTGCGTGCGCAGTATCGATTGGATCCTCGATCGCTTCGCCTTTCGCCTTCGCTTCGTATCGATCCAGAAGGGCACGCTCCGATTGGTAGCCCTGTGGCCATTTCCGCTTATCTGGAGCCCCATTTCCGCTTAAGAAAGTGCCATTTCCGC
>JAAMXY010001426.1:0-19834 GCA_019677205.1 Pinguiococcus pyrenoidosus
GTGCAGGAAGACCCGCAGCGCCCAGAAGCTGGGAGCGTGGATGCGAAGGCAGGCGACGACGCCGACGAGCCGCAAAAGGTGGAGAAGCCGAAGGGCTTCTTCGATTCCCTCTTTGCGGCAAGTGCCGTCCCGGCGAGTGCGGCGCGTGCGCTAAAGTCTGACAACGTGTTTGATGCCGAAGAAGAGCTGGCGCGGCTCCTTGCTTGCGATAGAACAGAGATCGAGACGCCAGGAGAGGTTCTCGGCGAGCTTCGAGATAGGATTGATGAGGCGTCCAGCGACTGCATCTTTGAGCAGAGCTGGCAGGACGGCGACTTTGCCTTCATTGACAATCGCGCGCTCGCGCATTTGCCGTCCGCCGGAACCCAGAACGCGAGCGACCAGGACGGCCTCCGGTTGTTCCACAGGACGACGATGACCGACGGCAGTCCGCTGGTGTCAAGGCGAAGGCAGCGGCCGTCGCTGGTCATCTCCGCTGGCTCTGTGCCCTTGCCGGGAGGGTCGGGAGGTGTCGACATTAAGGATCCGTATGTGTACCGCAGAGTGCTTCGGGGACTCGTCGAGAAGCAGAGCAAGAGTGCTGCCTGACACAAGTAGTCGTTGATGGAGGGATTCGTGCGTGCGTTTCGAGCACCTTGTCCGCGCGCTCAGCAGCCTTCATCGTCTGCATATTGTGCTTGCGCGGCAAAGAGGTCTCCGCTGTTCACAGGACAAGCGGCAGTCGATGCCAAGAGAAGAGCCGGGGCTGCAGAGCATCTCCCGTTCCATCGGCCCCCCTTTGCCCTCAGCCTTGCGTTTCCCTCGGTTCCAAGAAGCGGCACAGGAGACCAGGAGACCCAAACTTCCGCTCCCTTCCTCCAGCAACTATGCCTTTGGCATTCGCCAAAGGAAGCACTTTCACCGCCTCCGTCTCATGGGGTCCCCGCCCAGAAGCACGCTTCGCCGAGGCGCCCAAATGACCGAAGGCAACGCCTCTCTCGGCGGAAATCCGTCTGTCCCGCGTCCCTCTGTCACACGGGCAGCCTGGAAGCGGCAAGTTTGATTTTCGCGCCTTTTTTCCCACGGCGCTCCAGCGCCCCCGCAGCCGTCACAAGATGATGCAGGCCATGTCGTTCTTAAGACCCGCGGACATGCAGACGGAGAATCCGCGGTAAACCACGCCTTTGGACAGCGCTTTCGCTTTTCTTCCGCGCCCTCCTCCGCTGACGCAAAGCCAAATAGGCCGAAGCCGTCGCCGGTGTTCGAGGTGGACCTCTCCAAGTCCACTGTGGTGGATTTCGCGGCTCTGCTGCGAGATTGGGAGAAGAAGCGCGGCCAGGCCGACGCGCGCAAGCGGCTCAAAGCCGCCGCAAACGGCAGTTCCGAGGGGGCCAAAGCGGACTTGCCGGAGCGGATGAGCATTTCGGACGTCGAGGCGATCGACGTGGACCGCAATTCCGATTCTCCGGACGATGAGGACAACGAGGAAGAGGAAGGGACGGTCAAAAGCGGCCAAGCGGCGCCCCGGAGGTGCGTGTCTTGGCCGGAAGGTCGGGCCCGAGGGGCTTCGCGGGATAACACGGGCGTAAACAGGATGGATGAAGGCTTCCTGGACGATATGGAGCGGAAATACGGCGCTCCTGAGCCAGATGGGCCCCTCGATGGCTCGGAGGCCAGTAGCTCCGACGGCGAAGCGACGAAATTGCTCCGCAACTACTATGAGTTGGACGACGGCTTCGTGGACGACTCCGATCTGGTCGCTAGGGAGCAGATTGAGCAGGACTCCCGCAGGGTAGAGCCCGTGCACGGCGGCTTCTTCGTCCACAGCGGGAAAGGAAAGGTGGGGCACCTGAGATGGCGGAGCTGTGTCTGTGAAAGGGACGTGAGATGCTGACGCCGTGGAACTTCGGGACAGGTCGCCAAGCTGCCGCGGAAGTCCCCTGACGGCGCCACGCAGTTGAAGAAGCGGCGGAAAGTCGAGGCTCCGAAGAGCTCCTTCGACAGATTGGGGTTGCGCGGCTCCGCCAGCGATGAGCTGACGCTGAACGAAAAGGCGCAAGCAGCAGTCGACGCGTTCAGGGCTGCTGCGCGGCCCGTCTTCGCCTCCGACGCCACCCGAGCCTCCAAGAGACGCATCTTCCCGCGCAAGCTTGATGACCACCTGGCAACGTAAGATTCACCGCGACGAGTGGCGGACCTCTTCTTCAGTGGACGTGGGCTTGTCTGAAGAACCAGCTTCTCGGCTGACCGTTTTGGGCCTTTTCACCTCATCGCAGGATGATCAAGGCGGTGAAGAGCGAGGATCGTGGAATGCTTCTGAAAGCGTCGTTTCTGTCAATGCTCCATGCGATGATGCCCAGCCTTCCGGCAGCGGCGATCCACAAGGCGGTTCGACGGCTCGACACAAAGGCGGAGGCGAAGCACGCCAAATCCGATCGAGATGCCGCGTTCAACAACTTGGAGTCCAAGATATCGTTGAGCGTGCGGGAGTGGAACAGCAGCAGGCAGCCTCAAAGCCCTTCGGCGTCCGAGTCAAAGGAGCTTGGGGAACCTGGGCGAGAGCCGTTTCCGTGGACCACGGAGCTTCGTGGGCATCTGAGTAGCTATGTGCGGAAGCTGGAGGTCTGGATAGAGAAGGAGAACGCCTTTCGCGGAAACCTGTCGGCAAGCGACAAGCACAGCATGAAGCCGTCAGAAATCAAGGAACTGCGGCGGAGCTACGAGCGCTCGTCGGCCCTTCAAAAGGTAGGCTCCGTCGCCTGTGGCCAGCATTCCGCGGGTTGCGGCGCAACTGATTCCCGGCCCACTCACCATGCTAAACTCACAGGTCGCGAACTGGTTTCCGAAGGATGTGATGACGCCGAAGCTGCTGCGGGAGCAGCTGAGCCTGGATCCTTCGTACAACCCGCCGTCCCTGGCGAGGGGCAAGATCAAGGGAAAGGCTCGGAAGACCAGCGTCGGCTCGGCGCTCGACGTCTCCTCCCCACGATCCGAGGCTTCGAGGCCCGGCGTGAATGGCGGAGCGGCCAAGAAGCCGAAGTCCGGGGGCCCAAAGAGTCCGATGGCGAATGGGGACAGGCCGGAGCCCACCGACGTCGCGGCGTCCAAGAGACCTGCTGCGAGGGAAGCTCTGGGGTCAAAGGGTGGCATGCCACCTCCAACCGGCTTGTCGTCACCGGTGGATCGAGGTCCGGAAGCGGCTTCTCCCGCCCCGGAGCGCAAACGTCAGGGCGAGCAAGGCCAAACGGCGGGCGCCGATACAGTAGACTTAGACGCGGATCCTCCTCGGGGCAGAGACTTTGATGAGATGGAGTTCGACCCCAAGGACTTTGTGACCGCGTCGTGAGGAGGACGCGGAAGCGGGAGGCCCAGCAGGGTGGGGGTCAAAGGGGTCAAAGGGGTCAAAGGAGCCAAAGGAGCCAAAGGGGCCAAAGGAGCCAAAGGAGCCAAAGGAGCCACATGCGGGAAAGTGAAGTGAGGCAGAGTGGAGGAAAGAAAACGAACGGAACGGAACGGAACGGAACGGATAGGAAAGGAACGGAACGATCTGCCCTGATGAGGATAGAAAGGATTTGCCTCGACCTGACCATGCACATGTACATCCAGTGGGCTCCGGACTACGCGCGAAAAATTACAGGGGACCCTTGACGTCCGTGCGTAAAACGCTCCCGCTCTTCTCCCGAACAGAAGACGAAAAGGGCTCCTCCCCACTGGCATGCCCAGCCTGCGCCTACGACGCCTACGCGGCTGCGCCGTCTGCGGCAGGCGCCTCTTCCTCCTCCTCCTCTTCGTCACCCTCGGGGATCTTCTCTTCCGACAGCGACTGGGGAGTCGCGGTGTCCGTGATGACCGGCGTGGGCGTGTCCTCCTCTTCCTCCTGCGGGTTCACGAGACTCCTGAGCGCGTCCGCGTTGGTGACGTTCGGCGCGTTGCGCCCCAGGGGGTCCATGATCTTGGACTTTCGTCGCGCCGCCTGCCGCGTCCAGTTCTCCGGCACCAGCGCCTTGACGCCGAAGCCGGACGGCGTCTTGGCGCGGATCACCGAGCCCGGCGGGCTGTCGCGCGGGACGGCCACCTGGATGACCCGGGCGGGGTTCTCCACGCTCCAGTCCGACGGCGCCTTGGCGATGATGCGGATGCCGCTGCTGGTGCGCGCCTTCAGCTCCTGAGCGGGCTTGGTGCCGCCCGGAATGGTGATCTGCACCATGATGACGGCGGAGCGTTGGCCCGGCGCGCGGCCCTCCGTCGAGTCCACTTCCCCGATGGCCGACATCTCGGACAGCATGGAGCGCGTCTCTTCGTCCAGGAAGTCCCCGCTGTTCACGTCTGCGCTGGTGGCGTCGGCCAGCGACAGCGTGACCATCTCGCTGGGGGTCTTGTGGTGGCCGGGCGGCGTGTCGTTCTCGTCGCCGCCGCCGGAGAGGTCCAACGTGCCGTCGAGCGCCGCCGCCACGTCTTCAGGAGTGTACTTCTTGTTGGCCGCCATCTTCGTTTGCGAAAGCCAACACCAGCTGAGGAGCACAGCGCCACCGACTGCGTGAGAGAGGCGCACGGAAGGGATTTCTCTGCGGACCACAGGACAAGTTGGCGCCGACGGGGGTTAGCGACGCTGTAGCAGGGCTGCGCAAGGCTGGTTGGAGGAGCAGACGGGACTGAAGAAGCGCTGGCCGCAGGCAATGCAAACTTTCTTTTGAAAAGTTTCGCTCTATTCATGCATCATATGCTTGCTGCAACCTGTGTAGAAATGCAAAAGAAGGGATGTCGAGTATCCTCATGACAATCATGCGATTCGGACCAATCCGGAGTCCAGAATTTTAGGCTATGGACCAATGGGGTCAAGATTGGCAAAAGAATTCTCTTTTGCCTTCGGCTTGTGCGAGCCTTGGATACCGAGGTGAAGAACAGTTCCGCTGCCCAAGGATTGGCCGCGATGAGACTTTGCTTTACCGTCTGTCAACCTTGTTCTCACCAAAATCCGCCCGATGGTGGGGGAGGCGCGACTGCTTGTGCCCGTCAGCCGGCCTTGCTTGCGTCGACTGACGCCAGCGACGCGAAATGTCCAAACGCGGTCCATCAAGTCGTGTGACGTTTGTGCATCAATCATTTTGACAAAAAAGGCAGCAACCACAACCCCGTCCGGTGTGGCTGCGCGCGGCGCGTGTCGCTGGCTGCGATACGGGCCGCCGTCGCTACCTCCGTCGACCCGTACCACGTCTGGTGGATTCCATGTTGCGCCTTGAATGCACTGCTGCTTGACTTCCGCCCTGACGATGCTTTGGGCCGGAAGCGACTCAAGCAGTTTTGATCCTTGCTAGCGACTTGCTTTGCTTCGAGACTGTATAACCAATGGCTGGGCACTCGAGTTCCCGGATAGACGTCCATCATACCAACCAGGATCGAAACTCTAATGACTACGCATTTTGGTTCGAGTTCGACTACAAGTTTTGAAGGATCCAAAGCTGCAGGCTCGAGGTGGAGGACGCCGAGACACGAAGACGCAGGAGACGCGCAGCGGCGCCCCGCGAACCGCGCCGGAAAGGCCCACCGTTTCCCTCGGCAGTGCGCAAGCCAATCACGTGGCCAGCTCCATCGCGACACGGAACAGAATCCGGTATGGTGTCGCGCACCGCTTGTGCTCAGGCCTGGATCTCTACTTTCCCGCGGGAACTCCCAAAGCCCCGTTCCCACAACTAGGGCAGCTTCACGGGCCACGTGGTACGAAATCCTTCGGCGTACCGAAGGCCACAGAACTCCTGCGGAGGGCTCATTTCGGGCACTGGGCAGTTCTCCGCCCTCGCAGCTCCCAAGGCGAGCCGGTGGCCCAGTTTCACGCGAAACGGTCTAGCAAAGCGGCGAGGAACGCCGACGCGATCGCTTCTCCTCCAAGAACGTCGAAGACAATCACGCAGCGCTGCCACCGAGTGCGCACGTGACGATGCGGCAGCGCATGGAGATGGAGCGCCGAAGCAGCGCAGGCATGGAGGTGCTGCCATCTCGGCTCCGAGAGGTATGAGAGGCGCCAACGCTCGTAGGGACAGCGAGAGGCTGCGTGAAGTGACTTGAACCCCCTCGGAATTTCGCCACAGGCTTTGGCGATTGGCACGGCAAGCGTGGTGTACCCGCCGCTGCTGAACTGGGCAGAGACGGGCAAAACCCTGTCGCAGTCGCTGAGAGATGACCCCCGGCATAGAAGCTTCCTGAGCAGCTCCCGCGCGGTACTGCGGGCCCATGGCTGGGGGCGCCTGCTGCTCACGGGGCTGGAGACCAGCTTGGCCAGGGAGATTTGCTACAACACCTCGCGGTGGGCGCTCTACGGAATGGTGCGGCAGCGCATGGGAGGTCGGGAGAATGCAGGCTTCGGGACCCGCTTGGCCGTGGCGTTGGGCTCTGGCGCCGTTGGCTCCCTGCTAGCGAACCCCTTCGACTTGATACGGGTGCGGCAGCAGTCCCGGGCGATGGAGTCCTTCAGCCTCGGAACCGCAGAGCTTGTCCGCTTCCTTGACGAGCAGCGAGGGCGCGGCGAGGGCCTGAGGTCGTTGTGGAAAGGGTGGCAGATCAATGCGGCGAGGGCCGCATGCTTCACGGCAGGCTCCATGATGACCTATGAGGAGGCCAAAGCGAGGCTGAGCGTCGCTGGCGTCGCAGAGGTGCGACGCGTGCTGTCGCAGATGCAGAGGCGTAGCGGTGGACTAAGCGGCAGTCTCTTCCTCTGCAGGGGCCAGTACAGCATCTCCTGTCCGGTGCCGCGATGGGCCTCGTCGGCACTTTTTGCTACATGCCGGCGGACAACATTAGAACAGCGATCTACACGACGCAGATTAGATTTTGCGGCCAGATGACGTCATCTGCGGCAGCCCAGTCCTTGTCCGCGCAGACGATGATCTGCAGGCACACCATGCTCGGGCTGGTTCTGCGCATGTACGAGAAGGGCGGCTTCCTGGCCTTCTACAAGGGCATGGGCGGCGCTCTCTGCCGGACCGTCCCAGCCTGTATGATATTCCCATCCACCATGGAGCAAAGTCGCAAGCTGTGGGGCCTCTCCTATTTCTAGGGCACCCGCCGGAGCAGGAAGACCGGAGAATTGTGTAAGAAGTCTGGAACCGATTCGGCGCACATGGATGGATCGTCTGGGACCTCTCTGGTGTCCCCGAGCAACGTCCTTCGCGCCTGTCTGGCTGTCGATACGAGAAACGCGAAAGCACACGAGTCCAAGTTAAAGAAGAAGAAGCGCATTTTTATCTAACGAGGACTGGAAGACGACGGGCGACCCTAGCCGACCAGCACAGCCGCAGAAACACCGTCAGAAGCGCCTCGCCCGGGGCTACTTGCCTCCGCTGAGCACAGAGAAGCGGCCTTTCATGCGAGCACGCTTGCTGCGCCTCTGCTCCTCCTCCGACGCTTCCGAATTGCTGGTCACTTCGGACAAGCTGGGAGGTCCTCGCTTGTTCTTGTTCTTGTTCACTGCGCGATTGATCAGCTGCAGGTCCTTCGAGGGGGATTCGCCGAACTCATACAGCGCTCGCTTCGCTGGAGATTCCCCATACGCATAAAGCGCGTGCGTCCGAGGAGTCATGGCCGTACTGCTCAGCTCTCCTGGAGCCGCTAAATACATGTTCGTGTGCGCAACCCGTTGGGGAGATCGGTGCGCGCTCGGGTGCGGCAAGGCGGCCCGAGATGGTGACGAGGTTGCCAGCGGCGGCATCTTCGCGCCTCTCGCCACCACAGAGGGGCTTCCGTGGTTGGAAGGGATCCTCCTCCGGACCGACGGGGGCGACATGGGCATGCGGCTCCCGCCGGCCTTCGACAGCGTGATCGCCGCCGCCGTGGCTTTCGCGTCCTCGACCGTGCGGATCTTGTCTGCAGCCTGTGGAGGTCGAGGTGGCTCGCCGTGAGTACCCTTGGGCAAAGAGCACTGGGCCTTGCGCAGTCCCGATCACGAACCTGGGCTTGCTCCACCATGCTTTGGAACTGCAGGACGTAGCCACGGACGCTGCGGATAAAAACATCATTGTAGAAGTCGATCACGTTTCCCTTCGTCTTCCCCTGCGTGAGCAAAGCAAGCAGATGAGGCTTCCGCATCCTCCAGACGCATGCACGAACCACAGACTGCCTGAGCGCAGCAGGGTGGCAATCACCTGGCCGACTCCCATCGTGATGTGCTTGACGACCGACACCCAATGCGCTCCAAGCCCGGCCTTCTTGTAGGCGTCCATGATCTCTCTAAATGTCAGCGCCTTGCTCGACGGCAGCTGCTTCTCCTCCGAAGAGTCAGCCGCATTGCTCGCGGGAGTCGCGTTGATCTTCGAGATGGCGTACACGCTGCAGAGCATCAGCGTGTCAGCATGGCGATCCTTGAAGAGGTGGTGGTGCTCGAAGAGGCAGTACTTCAGCAGCGTCCAGATCTGATCAACGACGAAGTGGTCCAGCGAAAGCTCGTGGGTCACCGAGTACAGGCGCTGCGCCGCGGCTGCCAGGAGCCGACGGAAGAAGAACTCCAGGGTCTTCTCTCTGCTCCCGCCGCCGACCACTGCCTTCTTCCGGGTCTCCTCGCCATCCTTTGCCTTCTCCGCAGGCTGCGGAGGCTGCGGCGGTCGCCGCGAATGCTCCAGGAGCCGATCGATGGGCCAGTTCCCCGACGCCTGCTGCTCCTCCAGAAGAGCGAAGATGGGGGACTCGTGCTTCCATGCGTCCTGTAGCAGAATCAGCTCGTGCAGCTCGTTCATGTGCCGCTTGAGGCCGCTCGGGAGGTCCGGAGCGGCTCGCACAAAGGGCTCGATGGAGACCTGCAGATCAAAGCTCTTCAGGTCGAAGTAGTCGAGCAAGTCGGGATACGTGAAGGCCACGACGCTCCCCGGCTTGAGGATGACTTCGCAGCAGCAGGCAAGGATGGATCGGTGGAAGGTGTCCTTCCTCAGGAGCGTCGCGTGGTTGCTCGATCCAAGTCTGCGGCTCTCGCTCTGGATGATCTCTTCCAGCACGGCGTAGTACAGGGCTGTTATCCTGCCCTTCTCAATCGCAAAGCCTCTGCCCAGTCCGAACCCCGTCTCGGCGTTCTCTTCCGCCTTTCCGGCCGCGGGCGCACCCTCGTCGGTCGCGCCAGCGGTCAGGGACTTGCGAGCATTCTGTGAATGGATCTGCAGCGACACGGCAAACGGGGACTTCAGCATGGCGTTGAAGATGCTCTCAATCCGCTGCTCCATCTGCTGCTTCAAGTCTCCCTCTTCCGCTGCGACCGCCGCCATCAGCGCCGGGCCTGCCTCCCGCGCCAGCGAGTCCAGATTATCTATCCATTCAAAATTGATCTTCATGGTGGACATGGGCGTCATCTCCAGGGCAGCCCGTGCAGCCTGAGATCGCGGCCGCGTCGGCGTGCTGGGAACGCGATGCTGGTTGTAGTCGGCAAAGAGCTGCCTCGAGGCTCCCTTGGGCGGCGCGCGACGCTTGCTCTGCGTGACCACCTTCGACGGCGTGTCCAAGACGTGAGAGAGCTCCTGGTTCAAGACATAGCGCTCGTCAAGCATGCCAATGTCCAGGCAGAGCCCGCCGTAGTAGTTGTTCAGGTTCAGGATGTTCAGCTTCAGAACGGCCGGATGGAACATGTGCACGAGGGGCGTGTCGGGCGGAGCCTCCAAGCTGTCCGTCTGCGACTCGTCCCGCGAGTCGTCCTCGGGACTGCCTCCCTGCAGCACAAGGTGCTTGCCCTCCAGAAGATCGCGACAGAGGTCCTGGATCCCGTCGCGCTGCTGCTTGATGAGGTCCGCCGAGACGCCCGTCACGAAAGCGAGCGCTTCGAGCAGCTTCTCGCCGCTGCCCGCCACGCAGTAGGCATGCTTGAGCACGAGCTCCTCGACGGCCAGCAGCACGTAGTAGCTGGTGACCATGTCCATCTGGGCCGCGCAGTCCATGCCAGTTTCGGTGAGATCCTCATCAATCAGCGCCCAACGCGGGGTTTCATTCTCATTGCTTCGCGCTGGCCACTTCACCTGCTTGTTCGGCACCAGATGCTGCCTGGCAATGACGTACAGCATCCACGCAAAGTTGGGCAGGTCGGAGTCGCCAGGCGGATCCGCCATGTGGCTCCCGCCGGCCTTGGTCAGAACGGCCAGCCGCTGCGCCCTGCGTGACACGCGAGGAAGCCCGGTTTAGACCCACCACAAACGCTTCGTTGCTGAGCACTGATCGACGTACCAGAGCTTTTGGAACTTGCTGTACACCGCGTTGGTGATCACGTACTGCTCCTTCAAGGACTTCATCGTGAGGGTGAGGTCCGGAGTCCCGAAGTGCTCGTCCGGCAGCAGCTTGATGTACTCGAAGAAGTCGATGATGCTAATCTGCGTTTCGCGGAGAGATCCAGAGAGATGAGTTTCCCTTTCTCCGATTTGGCATTCCGGCCCACGGGGGATGACGCACCTTGGCGGCGTTGAGGAGCGCGGTGAGTTTGATCCCGTTGCCTCGGACGAGTTTGACCTGCGACTCCTCGGACTCGCTCTTGGTCTTGCGCCGTATCGGGCATGGCAGTTCCATGGTGTCCCTATGCGCCGCTATGAACAGCGCGATGGCCGCCCAGAGGCTCTTCTCCTCCGCCATGTTCGCCGCGATCTCCGCAGTCTCAATCTGCCGCAGCACCTCCTCACCCGCCGCGAGGCTTTTCGCATCGGCGTTTAAAGAGCGTGCGAGGCGTTCATAGCTCTCAATCATGACGCCTCCAGTCAAAAGGACGAGGCCTCAAACGCCTCAATTCCGAGAATCTCGCCGCCGACGTCCCTCCTACACCGCGCGGAGAAAGGGCGGGAAACTAGCCAAGATTGAAGACAAGGGTTTTCAAAAATCAAAACTGCGGGGACGCTCACTATTCCTCTGTCATTCAGCTGCTTCGGAGAGCAACATGAATATTGGAGAAGCGAATCAGCTGGAAGTACAGATGTCGAAAACCGCATGTCACCTATCTTTGCGCAGGCAGCACCTCTTCTTGATTGGCCTTATGGCATTGGTCCGGGTCGGGCGCAAATGGCGGGAAAACTTGGCCGCAGTATTACAGATGAATTGTAAGCGTGACACGTCCAATGCGATGCATTCTTGGCTAGGATTCTTCCACTGAAACTGCTACAGTTTTTCACTGAAAATATTGAATTTTTCAATGAAACTTATGTAGTTTGGACGCTCATTCTCTGAATTATGGCCTCTCATCAAAGCCATCTACAGCAAATTCATGGACCTTGTGATAAGGAAAACTGTACAAATCAAAACGTTCTGTGACTCGCAAAACACCTGTCATGAAAATCACAAGCCGATACCAAGAATTCGTGGGAAGCCTCCAAAAAAAAGAAAGCCAAGGCGCCACCATGAATGAACCCCGAGGCCACGAGACGCCTGCAATCATGTGACTTCGGCCGACTGTACCTCAAAGCCGCGCATCACGTCTAAGATGCTCTGGAGACGCATGGGCAGCAGCGTCATGCTCTTTGGACTGCTCCGCCGCCTCAGTGCACTGCGCCTCCCGCTCCGTCTCCACTCCACGCCGCCGGCAGACTTCTCCGCGGCCTTCAGCAGCCCGTACCACGCCCCAGTGCTCTGCCAAGAGGTGTGCGAGTGGTTGGTGACGGATCCCGGCGGAGTTTACATCGACGGAACCCTGGGCGGCGGCGGCCACTCCGCCGCGTTGCTGTTCATGCTGAGCAAAGCAGCGGACGCGGCGGCGCTGAAGCCCAAAGTCCTGGGAATCGACCGCGATCGAGAGGCCATCGCGACTGCTTCGGAGAGGCTGCAGACCTACGGAGAGAGCGGCATGTTTGAGGCCGTGCAGCGCGACTTTGCGCGCATGGCGGACGTGGTGGACAAGCACAGCGTCTCCGGGATTCTCCTGGACCTCGGCGTCAGCTCGCGGCAGATCGACGACCCAGGCAGAGGGTTCAGCTTTGCCGAAGAGAGAGACGGACCGTTGGATATGCGCATGGATGCCACTGCAGGTGTGTGGTCGCTGTTGCTGCGCCAAGGCCAAGTGGGGGGCAAGGCGCGTGCCTGACGCAGCCACTGTTCCGGGAAGGGAGAAGATCAGCTGCGGATCTCGTGAACTACGCGAGTGCAGATGAGCTCGTGCGGATCCTGCGCGAGTACGGCGAGCAGCCAAGCGCCAGGCGAATAGTTACGGCAATCTTGAAGAACAGGCCCATCGAGAGAACATGGCAGCTGGCACAGGTATGAGAGACCAAAGCGCCAAGAGACAAAAAAGGCGGCAAGGACGCGAGGCATGCGTCAGCAAACAACCTCATGCGTTCGTAGGTTGTGGAAAGATGCGTCCCTTTCAAGGAGAGGCAAAAGGCCTCCGCCCGAGTTTTCCAAGCACTCAGAATCGCTGTGAACGACGAGCTTGGACAACTTGAACAGGCGCTGCTGGCCGCCGAGAAGCTTCTTAGGCCTGGTGGAAGGTGAGCTGCTCCCTCAACTTGACGTGCCGCGCGCAAGGCTGTCTTCGCGCCTTCATCCAACTGTCGCGACAGCCTCTCAACCCCTTCACGCTTCTGCCAGGCTCGCAATCATCAGCTACCACTCCCTGGAAGATCGGCGCGTCAAGAGAACGTTTCGGAACGGCGCGCTCACCAACCGGGAACCGCTGAAGGACATCTATGGCAACGTTTTGTCGCCGTGGAAGCCGCTTGGGCCGCGAAAGCCGATCATCGCCTCGGAGAAGGAGGTAGGCCGCATGCGCGAGGTTCGTCGACGCTGGACAGAGCTGACGACCGGCCTGCCGTCAGATCGAGTTCAACTCGCGGTCGCGGAGCGCGCGGTTGAGGGTTGCGGAGAGGACAGGCTTTGGCCTTGCAGAAGAGGCCGCCGAAGAAAGCTAGACTTGTTCTTGTGACGAGGCCTTGCTGAAATCGCTCGAGCTTCTGACGGGCCTCGTCCTCAGCTTCGCAGCAACCTTCAGAGCTCCGGCTTTCCCAACCAGCGGCATCAAGCTCGACATGACCTCGAGGCGCCGCACCTGATTCATGGTCTCCTCGAAGTACCCCGCCGCTTTCGCCGCAAGCTGCCGCATGTGCCGGTCCGAGTCGCCCCTCTTGCGCTTCTGCATCCGCTGGCGCAGGCTCGCCTGCTCGGCCTCGCTGGCGTTGCGGATGTCCGGCTTGTAGTCGGGGTTCAGCCACATGCTGGCCATGGACGTCGCGTGGTTGCTACCTTCCAAGTCCGTGAGCCCGAGGTCGACCCTCCCGCTGCTCTCCTGCTGCCGGCGCTTCCTCTGCTCCTCCCGCACCTGCTCGCCGCTCTTCGCGGTGATCTTGCTCCGGTGGCCCATGTTGTACTCCTGCAGCTGCTTCTGGTACTCCAGCTCGGCCATCCGCACTTCCTCCGCCTCTTCCCTCGTCCGGCGCTCTCGCCGCTCCCTATCCAGGCGCTCGTCCTGCGCGCGCTTCAGCTCCTCCTCGGCCATGAGGTTCCGCACTCGCTGGTTCTCCCGAATGGACTCCGCGTCCAGCCTGCGCCGCTCTTCCAACTTCTTGCGCGTCTTGTCTACATCGATCCCGTTGGAGAGGTTGTAGATCAGGTCTTCCGCCTCCTCCAGGTACTGGTCGTACGCAGCCTTGTCGCCGCCGAAGTCGCCCAGGAACTTGTTGTACACGCTCCGGACCTCTCGGCGGTTCTTGTCGTCCTTCTCCGCCAAGATGTCCAGGTAGTCCTTGGCCACCAGATGGCTCTTCGTCAGCGTCTGTCCGCAGTCGGGCACTGGACAGACGATCTTCCCCAAAAAGTGGCGCGTGCGGCAGTCCTCGCAGAAGCGGTGTCCGCAGACCGTACTGGTCAGCAAGCGCCGCAGCTCCCCCTGCTGCAGGTTCGAGCTGCTGTCCTCCGCGCGCCCGCACATCGCACAGTGCGGAACGTGCTGGGGATCTTCGCGCCCATAGCGCCTCTGGCGCTTGTTGCTGTAGTACCGCATCGGATGAGGCGGGCCGGGCCGGGCAGCGGCCAAACCGCGGGAGCGTCTGGCGGGAAAAAAGCACACCGCCATTCCTTCTGTCACGGCCTTCGGCCGGAGGGTCTCGAAATCTCGAAATCGACGGAAACCGCGACCGCGCCGAGGTGAACACCGGTGTCCGCTCAGATCTCGAAAGTCGCCGGCCGCGTCGTATCTGTCGCCGCAGCCACGATCGCACCTCTCGCGCCCGCATGCCACTTGGCGTTTGGCGCGCCTTTTGCGCCACGGTGGCTTCCTCGATGCCTCTCCTGGTGCTGCTGCTCTTCCTGAGTACCAGCGCCGCGCTGAGGCCGGCGCTGGTGTCGCGCGCGCGACACCACCACGCGCGGCGCCGCGAGGTGCTGCGGTTCAGTCAGAGGTCGGACTTCGGCGCCGAAGAATCGGAGCGGTTCGCGTACGCGCGCCGCGTGGCGCGCGAGCGCGACGCAGAGTGGTATGAGGATGTGGTTCTGGGCGGCGCGCGCGTTCCGGACCCGCGGTACAGCGCGTACGACGCCGGCGAAACTTCAAGTGCGCAACGCTTCGAAGAGGACCTCAGCGACGCCGCTTGGGCAGGCGACTTCAGCGACGACGAGTTGGACTTGCTGGAGCTGGGGTACCGGGAGGAGGACTTGGACCGCCTCGCCGAGGACGTGATTCCTCTTCTGCTGGAGCGGCGGCTGCCCAGACCTCGCGGCCGCCTGCCTGCCGACTGGCTTCGTGCGGAGTACGTGTCGTATGCGCCGCGAATGCCGGTCGAGAGGTCGGCGCGCAGGCCCGCCCGCCGCCGCGAGGCCTGGTCCAGGCTTCCCGAGGATGATGACGAGGATCTCCGACCAGCAGACAGGCGTTCCAGGGCTGCAAGAGGCGACGACCCGCAGAATTTCCCGCGTCCACGGAGGCCAGAAGAGGATCGTGGTATCCCCCGGCAACGGCCGTCGCAGGATGTGTTTCCAGATGAGGAGGATGCTGACGAGGACGAGTTTGCCAGAGCGGCAGATGCAGCAAAATCGAGGGGGCCGTCGCCGGCGACAGAAGTTGAAGATGACGTGGAAGACGACGCTGTTGTCGCTGACACGGTACCACAGGCACCCCTGAATCTTACATCTGGACAAGAGGGGACTGAGCGGGAGGCAACGAGCGAAGCAGCATCGCAGTCTTTTGGGTCGGAATCCAAGGCTGAGTCCAAGGCTGAGTCCAAGGCTGAGTCCAAGGCTGAGTCCGAGGAGGATGGAGGACCAGTGCCATTTCCACAGCTCGAACTGCAGAAGGCTCCCGAACCAGTGGGTGCAAGCATGGCGCCTCCGCAGCCGAGTGGAGCAACTACCAATCCAAAGGGAAGTGCTGCAGCAACAGCCACAGCAACAGCAGCAGCAGCATCGGCGGCGGCGGCGGCTGATCAAGCTCCAAATCAGGCGAAGGACAAAGGGGAGCCGGAGCCTTCGGAGAGTCCCGAAAGAGACACCGGCAACGCGTTGAGGCCACCTGCTCGGCCCAGCGCCGCCGAGCCACGACCACGACCGAGGAGAGAGCGCTCCCCCAGCCGTCAGCCACGGGAAAGGCGAGACGCATACTCCAGACCGCCGCCAAGGCCGTCACGGCGCGGCAGGGACTACTACGAAGATGAAGACGAGTACGAGGTGGTCTTCAAACGGCCCAGAACCGAGAGATACGCCGCGCCGCCGAGCGAGTACTACGATGAGGACCGGGTGCGCCGGAATGGACGCATGCGCACGGTCCCACGCGCCCTCGAAGAGGACGGAGCCCGGGCGCGGGCGAAGCGCAAGAAGTCGCTGAAGGCAAAGGGGAGCGTTGACGACTACGACGAGGAGCTCACCTTCTGGCCGGGACCGAAGGAGTTCCGCAAGCTTCTGAATGACGAGGCGGCCTTGAGACTCGACGTGGTCGGGGGCTGGGCGGTGGATTTGGTGAAGGCGGAGCAGAACTGGCGCTACAATCTCTACATAGGCTTTTTGGACTTCGTCAAGGGAGACTCAGGAGAAGCCCTTTTCGAACGAGCGCTCATGGGAGACGACGGACCGGACTACGATGACCGCTGGTGGGTTGGCGTCGACGATGAGGAACAGTTCGGTTGGGGCTGGGGCTCCCGTGAGGACGATTCGAAGCGCCCAAAGAAGCGGCGCGGGAATCCACCGCAGTAGCATGGAAATCTGCTGTTCGTTTGTTTGGAGTTGTGCTTCGTCCTTCCGCGGCTTCGCTCATGCATCGCCATCAGTGACCCGGGGTCTGTCGCTTGGAAGCTCGCCGCTTATTCGTCGGCTTCTTCTGCGGCTGCTGCCGCTGCTTCGGCAGCTTCTGCCGCCGCGGCCTCGGCCTCCTCGACAGTCTTCGCCAGGGTCTCGACGGCCTCCTTGACGGCGGGGGCCTCGGGGACCTCTTCCCCCAGCTCAAGGCTGCCGATGAACTCCTGAGCTCGCACTAGGGCAGCCTTCGCGCCTTCCACGTTGGCCGACGCTAAGCTGTCCTCCGCGGCGGCAACAGCGTCCCTGGCTCCCACCACGCTTCTTGTCTGCGACTCCAGCCAGAAGGCCTTGAGCGTCAGCGAGTGCAGACTGTGCAACATGACGGAGGACTTTTGCAGCGCCTCGAGCTGATCGGGCTCGAACTTGGTCACAACCTCTGGGGCGGGTGCGGGTACGCTGCTTTCCCCCGCCTCCTCTGCGGACGCAGCCGTCTCCGGTATTCCTTTCGACGCCTCGACAAGATACTGGCGCAGCTTTGGCGCCAGCGTCGGGAGATATTGTCTCATGCGCGGCCAGGAAGCTTCTCCGGTGCTGTACAGCAGAGTGTCCGCTTTGGAAGCCACGCAAGAGAGGACAAGTACGTTTTGGACGGCCGCAAGGGTCGTGGCATCCGGGGGGGACGCTTGTTGGCCAAGCTGAGCCAGGCGTTCCTCCAAGTTCGCCACGGCGTTCTCAAAGCTTTCCAGCAGGCCTCGCTGCTCCTTGGCGAAGTATGTCAGTTCCTCTTCCTCCTCTTCGGCGCCGTTCGCGTCTGCCTTGCCACTGGCCTTGGGTTCCTCCTGTGCCGCCTCGGCACCTTCTTCGGGAGGCGTCTCCAGCTTCTGAAGGTCGTCCAAGTTGCGCGCAAACGTCTGCGCGGCGATCATTTCGTCAGACGCGGACATCATCGTCTCGGCGCTCTGCAGAGCTTCGCAAAGTGCCAGTGCGCCTTCCGTGGCGTAATCCCGTCCCGGTGCTCCCAAGCGCCAGTCCAGACGGCTCGGTACGGCAGGAATCTGCACGCTGAAATCATGCGAGCGCAAGTTGTCCAGGCAAAGAACGTACTGGCACGGACTGCACTGAAGCTCCGACAAAACCTCCTCCCACGGCGTTGACGAGATCTCGCTCGGCATCTGGGATGCTTCGTCGGCGGCGTTCTCGTCAGCTGCGTCACTCTCCGCCGCCGCGGCTGCTTCCGGAGCATCCTGATCTGGCTGCTCGCCGTCCCCTTCGCCGGGTTCCTCCGGCGCCTTCTCCTTGATCTGCACCTTGACGGGCTTGCCGAAGAGCGCGGAGGAGACTTCGAAGGGAATGGCGAGGAAGCGTCCTCCCCTAGCCTTTCCAAGGAAGGTAATTGCCGGGTCTTTCTGTCGCAGAGCGTTGTCGACGAAGACGCTTTGCTGACGGAGCTTCTCGAAGCTGTTGGTGGCTTCGGGAGCAGCTTTCGGCTGCTCGCCCTCGTCGGCATTCTCCTCGGCTTCTTCCTCGCCTTCCTCGGCTCCCTCAAGATGCTGGAAGGCCTTGAAGATGATGTTTGCCGGACGACCGTCGGGACCGCGGGGCACATGCAGGGGCTGGTCCTCTTCGCCGCCGTCGGGCAGCGTCTCCGGCTTGGCCTCGTTGTGAAGAAGTTGGCCTTCGACCAGCGTCTCTTGGCCACTGGACGCCGCCAGAAAGAAGACAGTCTCCCGCCCGTGGGCCTCGACTGCTCTTCGGCCGATGTACGCAGCGCTGGCGCCGGTCTCGCGGCAGAGAAGATTCATGGCTGCTCGAAGACGCGTCGGCTCGGAGTTGCCGATCAACTCCTGATCAAGCTCCTTGACCGCCAGCTCCTGCATTGGCTTCCACGCCGGCTCCGCAGGAGGAGCCTCTGGCTCGATAGGGACCTGCACGGACTGCTGCCAGGCTTCGTAGGCCTGCTTCTCCTTCTCCCGCGCCACGAAGGCCAGCAGCGAGTTGCCAAGGAAGGCCACGGCATCCTCGGGATCTGTGACAACGAGCCTAGACAACATGTTGGCTGCGGTGCTGCTTCTCCCCTCAGGCATTGCCTGCATACCTGGACATGCTCTCTGTGAGGGCCGGGCCCACCGCCTGCTGCAGCCAGCTGGCGTCTGCCCCCTTGGCGATCTAGAGCCCAAAGCGACAAGGGGTGAGGAGGGGGGGGGGGAGGAGTTGCTAGCATGCACGTCTGTGGCCTCGTCACCTTCTCCACAGCCGCCATGGTGCTGAAGTGTGAGCAAGCTGAGCGGACTGGTGCGCCGCAATGCTGCTGGGGCGCGTTGTCGGACAGAGAGCGCTTTGAGAAGCAAGTTGCAGGAACAAGAACAAACGACGGCAGATTCGTTTCACCGCCGTACCTTTCGGGGGGTACCCGGCACGAGGTACTCTTGGCAGTATATGCTCAGTATATTCATGTGTACTCTAGTACACCTCGCCCAAGGCACAACTCCTGTGTATGGACATCATAAATATTGTTCATGAGCATAAACGCTCAGCAGCGAATCGGTGTCGCGCATCGTCGGTCTGCCGTGTCGCGGCCTCCGGGGCGAAAGCGCCACAGTTTACGAAGGGCTCTACACGCTCTCCATGCCGAATCTGGCGCCTGTCTATCGCGAGTTTCGGCGCCTGCTCCGCCAGCTTGCCGGGGAGGTGGCGGGTTGGCGAGTGAGTGCCGAGTCGCTGAAGGCGGCCCTGTCCTCCTTGGAGAACATTGCGCAGCGAGCGAGGCTCTTGCAGCGCATGGGCCTGCAGAGCCGGTCAGCCACTTTCCCGAGCCATGTGCCGAAGCTGCTGTGGCCTCTCTTGGAGCACGCCGGTGCTGCAGAGAGGCTCATGGCCGAGCACGTCATGGAGATCCATCGCCTTTTCTCGTACATCCGCCGCATCTTGGCAGATGCGGCCTTTCGCACAGAGGCGACGCGGAAAATCTTGGGATCGATGACCCAGCTTGCGTTCGAAAAGGTGCTGTTGGGCGCTAGATATGAGCAAAGGCCTGTGGCGACAGTGCTGGAACAGACGGGAGAAGCATCGGATTTCTCGCCAACAGCGGTCTCGCTTCGCAGGAGGAGGCGGTGCTGGCAGCGCAGCAGCACGCTGCGGGACCGCCGGAGGAACGTTGGTCCCTTTTGCGGCAGCAGCGGGAAGCGCAGCAAGGTGGAAACCCAGCGTTTCTGCTTCACTGCGCTGCAAGCGTGCACCACATGATGCTGCGGGAGCAATATCGATGGCGAGGATACATGAAGATGCTGGAGGATGGGGGCAACGATCCCTTGCAGGTGCGGCACGGGAAGGATGTGGTGCGGTGCGGTGCGGTTGCTGGCTTATGTGCGCAGAAGGTTGCTGAAGTTGACATGCGGCAACCTTGCAGACGAACGAGAAGAATCTGAAGCTTGCGGCGAGGCACATGCATGCCGAGTCTCCCGCTAGCTTTTGGGATGACGAATTAGGTACGCACATGCACAACGGGGGGGAAAAAGTCGCACTGCCGTAAGAATCGGATAGCCGGGCTCAACAATGCACTTGGTCCTCCAGCCCAAAGGATGCTTGACTTGGCCGATCCCCGAGGAGAACAAGATGAAAGAAAAGGACGAAAGAGATGATCGATGATCGACGATCGATGATCGATGATCGATGATCGGAAAAATTTCAGCAAGCGGACAAG
>JAAMXY010001429.1:0-16510 GCA_019677205.1 Pinguiococcus pyrenoidosus
ATCGAGACGGGACGTTTGACATCGACTACGACGACGGCGAGAAGGAGAAGGGCGTCGAGGAGAATATGATTCGCGTCCTCGATGTCGGAGCCGCCAGGAACTCCCCACGTCGTGTTCGGTTGTCTGATATTGAAGGTGAAGACCCTTTTCGTGACATGCGCGATCGGCGCAGTCCAGAAAGGAGTCGCATGAGGGAAGGAGACAAAGTGGAAGCTAGATACCGGGGTCGAAGTCGCTGGTACAAAGGTTGTATCGCGCGGGTGAATCGCGACGGGACGTTTGACATCGACTACGACGATGGGGAGAAAGAGAGGGCGGTCGAGGAGAGCCTGGTGCGCAGGGTCGAAATTCAAGACGCCAACGACAGTCCTAGAGATCGACGGCGCTCCAGTCCAGATCGCGGCCGGAAACTGCGTGAGGGCGCCAAAGTCAAGGCGCGATACCGAGGCAAGAGCAGATGGTACCCCGGCGTCATCGCTCGAGACAACGGCGACGGTACGTTCGACGTCGACTATGACGACGGTGAGAAGGAGAGGGGTGTCGGCGAGCGCCTGATCCAGCTTCTTGATGATGACGACCGCGGCGGCGCCGGCGGCGCGGACACTCCGAGAGATTCGGAGCCAAGGCTTCGTGAGGGTACGAAGGTGGAGGCGCGGTATCGGGGTCGAAGTCGCTTCTACCCTGGACGGATCCGGCGTGACAACAGGGATGGTACGTTCGACATCGACTACGACGACGGTGAGAAAGAGAGAGGCGTCGAGGCGCGGATGATCCGTGTTGTCCAAGGGAGGGATCCGGAGGGCGACGATGACGCCGATCTGGAAGAGGGTCAGCGCATAGAGGCGCGGTATCGAGGCCGCGGTCGATTCTTTCCTGGGCGGATCTCCAGGAGAAACCGCGATGGTACCTTTGATGTTGAGTTTGATGACGGGGACCGGGAGCGCGGCGTCGATCGTCGTATGATACGGCCGCTTCGTCGCGGGAGGCAAGGTGGAGACGGCGACGGCGACGGCGACGGCGACCTCAGAGAAGGCGCAACAGTCGAGGCGAAGTATCGGGGTCGGAATCGCTACTACGAAGGCAAGATTACGCGCGTGAATTCGGATGGTACTTTTGATATCCGCTACAACGACGGCGACGTCGAGAGAGGCGTCGAGCGCAAGATGATTCGCGTGCAGCATGCAGGCGGGACCGATCGCGTCACGAATGGAGTAGATCTGGCGAAAGGCGACGAGGTGGAGGCACGATACCGCGGTCGAAGCAAGTACTTCAAAGGGCGAATCGCGCGAGCGAATGACGACGGGACTTTCGACATCGAATACGCTGACGGCGACAGAGAGGCTGGGGTAGAGCGAAGCATGATCCGCACAAAAAGGCAGGGCGAGCGTGACCAAGATCAGGACCTCGAAAGAGGAACAAAGGTCGAGGCACGCTACCGTGGTCGATCGCGGTATCTTCCGGGGAGGATTTCGCGCGCGAATGGCGACGGCACCTTCGATGTCGAGTACGACAACGGGGACGAAGAGAGGGGCGTCGAGCGGGATATGATCCGGATCACGACAACACCTGACTCCAACTTTCGCGAGGGCGACAAAGTCGAGGCGAGGTATCGAGGGCGGAGTCGATGGTACACAGGTTGCATTGCAAGGGTGAATCGCGATGGTACCTTCGACATCGACTATGACGACGGGGAGAGGGAGAGAGGAATCGAATCCGCCATGATCAGAGCCTTGGACCGAGGCGACGGCCAAAGTCTCCAAGGCGACTCCCCAAGGTTCCGACCAGGCCGTCATGTCATGGCCCGAAGTCGCCACCGGCGAGACTACTTGCCAGGCTACATCGTGTCCGAAGATCGCAACGGTACTTATCGGATCGAGTTTGAAAATGGCGAGGAGGAGTCCGGCGTCGAAGAGCGCTACATCCGCCTGCAAAGCAGAGACAGCAACGCCGGGGACGAGTTCCTCAAGGGAGCAGAAGTCGAAGCAGACTACCGTGGCCGGGGCAGGTACTTTCCCGGGCGCATCTCGAATGTGTGCCGCGACGGCACCTACGACATCGAGTACGATGACGGGGAGAAGGAGCGCGGCGTCGAGAAGGCTTTGATCCGACTTCGGAGAAGCCAGGCAAGAGAGCCGCAGCTAGAGGAAGGCACCAAAGTCGAGGCGCAGACGCGTGGAAGTAGGCGATACTATCCTGGAATCATTCGTCGCGTGAACCGCGACGGCACCTACGAAGTCGATTTTGACGACGGAGACCGAGACACGCGGGTCGAGAGCCGCAGCATTCGGGTGTTGCGTTCTTCTTCCCCGTCCGCCAGAGACCTACGGCGGGGGACCAAAGTTGAAGCTCGATACCGGGGACGCAGAGAGTATCATCCTGCGCGCATCTCCCGCGCCAATCGCGACGGCACCTTTGACATCGAGTACGACGACGGGAGGGAAGAGCGAGGCGTCGACAACGAGATGATCCGAATCGCGGACGGTCCTGAAGCTGCAGACTTCCGAGAGGGCGACGCCGTCGAAGCGCTGTACCGCGGCCGAGACTGGCGTCCCGCAACTATCGACCGCCAACATCGCGACGGCACCTTTGACGTTGAGTTCGACGACGGCCACATCGAGAGGCACTTGGACGCCGACCACCTTCGCAGCTCCAAGAGGAGGAACAAGCCGAAGAAGCACCGGTCGATGTTCCAAAGAGGCGACCGCGTGGACTGGCGCCGCGGCCGCGGCGAATTCGAACGAGACTGCGTCGTCGTCGACGTCGACCGCGACGGCACCTACATTATCCGCGTACCTGACGATCGGGACCGCGAGGAGAGCGGCGTCGACGAGAAAGCGCTGCGCCTCGTCGACGAGGCCCGTGATGCGCGCGTCCGATACTACGACGGGATGCCCTCGAACGATGTGGACTCCATGTTTCGCAAGGGAGACGCCGTCGCGTGCTGCTGGGGAGTCACCGACGAGGACGGAGGCATCGGACGTCCGCAGAAGCTGGCGTTCTGGCGCAGAGCGCTTGTGCTGGCTGCCCACTCCGACGGCACCTACACGGTTGAGTACATGTCCTCAGGACGCGTCGAGGAGGACGTACCGGAGGAGTGTCTCCTCCTGGAGGGCGACGCCAAGCAAGAGCTCCTGGACGGCGAGAAGATGGACGGTCGACCGAAGCGCCGCAAGGACGGCTGGGACGACGTGGAAGCCTTCGCGTTGGACCTGTGGGATCATGGCGGGCGCCGCGGAAAGAAGCCGTCGCTGAACGCTGCCCTGGACATCGAAGACGACCTGCGGCGCCTCGAGAGCCTCTTGAGCGACGACGTCGTGGACGGCTTGAAGTCCGCGTTCGACGCCGTCGACCGCGCCACAGCCTCTGGTGGCGAGCTGGATGTTCGCGACACCTTGAAAGCCTTCGGACGCCTGGGGCGGAAGTGCACTCCGCACGAGATTGTCGTCTGGTGTCAGCGGACCGCTGCCGCGCGCGGCGTAGCGCGGTCGCTGAAGACGCTGGACTTCGTGACGTTCGCCAAGTGCTACTGCTTCTGCTTCTGCATGCGCAGTCTGTCCGAGCCAAAGCCTCTCAGCGGCGCGACGGGCAGGGCGGTGGGCTTGAGAGGGTATCTGAGCGGCCGGGAAGGCCTCGACGACGAAGCAGCCGAGCTGGAGCGATGGGCCATCAAGCTTGGCGAGCGGCGCCTGCTTGAGCTGGAAGACGTCTGGCACGCACGCTCAACCTTTGTCCGGGGATCCGACGGCCTCCAGACCCGCAGGAAAGGGCTCCGCCTCTCCGAGCTACGCGCTGCCTTCCTGGACCTCGGCAACGACGTCTCGGCACCACTCCTACGCCAGTGGCTCCTTCAGAACGATCTGCGGCCGAACGACTCTCTCACGCTTCCCGAGTTCGCGTACGTCTACCACTCCTTCTTCAGCAGTCCGAAAGACGCGCTGGCGCAGCCGAGGCTTGCGCAGTCTTCGTCGGCGCCCCTGGGGCGGCAAGAGGATGGGCGCCTCAAGACGCTGGCAGAGGTGGCGATTGTGTTCGGCCAGGAGGAGCCGTGGATCGGCAGCAAGGAGCAGCACGCCAGCCTCATCCGTCGCCTGTGTATCGGGCGCTCTCCGAATCTCTGTGCCGCCATCCAGCGTCTGGGCGACGCCTTTGAGGACCGCGATGGCGGAGGCGCCTCGCAGAGGGTCATCGCCGCCGATCAACGCAGTTTGGTGAGCCTCTTTGCGGCGGCAGGAGTCACTGCCAGCGCCAAGTCGCCGCTGCATCGAGCCATCGGGGTCTTCGCGAAGAGTCTGGAGGATCGCCGGATGGCCGAGGTGGATCTGCGATCCATCTTCGAAGGCATCGGGCCGACCTTGCAGGCCTATCTGGACGCCAGATGCACGATTCCAGAGGCGTTCGCCAAGTTGCGGCTCTTCGCGGCGCCCGAGGACGTGAGGACCTGCGCAGAGACGGTAGCGACGTATCTGGACAACGTGCTCAAGGCGGCGTCGAAGAAGGAGCCGGCGACCGTGGCGCAAAAGGTATGGAAGATCAACAAGCAGAACGAGAACTTTCAGGCCCGCGTCGCACGCCATCCGGGCGGCCTGGAGCTCGTACGCGCCGTGGGCTTCTCGGACGCAAGCAACGACGCCAAGAGCCACTTCGTGCTCGACGGCAGCGTGGACGCCAACAACCGCCCGAAGATCAAGCTGCCGAGCTCCGTACTCTCTCTCGTGCGAGAGCGCCGCGACGCCGTGAAGCACGAGCTGGACGCCATGAGCGGCGCTCCGTCGGTCGCCGCGGCCGCGCGAGTCCTTCGGACGCACAACAGCGATCGCGAGGTCCGCGTCGCGCTAGAGACGGCCTTGACCTTGGTGAACAACGTGCTGAAGGCGCCCAAGGACCATCGGACGCACCGCGTGAAGAGAGGGAACCCCAAGTTCTCGCAGAGCCTCGGGCGCCTGACCGGTGCCGGAGAGCTCATGATGGCCGTGGGCTTCGAGCTGTCGTCGGACGAGGCCGTTTACATGCTGGACGTGAACGCCGCCGTCGACAAGGACACCAGCGACAAGACCAAAGGCTTCCGCTTCGCCTCTCTGGACGCCGTCGGAGAGCAGTTCCTGCTACGCCGCAAGGCCGACCTCGAAGAGACTCTCGCGACCATCGACAAGCAAATCGCAAACCGAGAGTCTCGCGCCGGAGACGGCGCCGAGAGAGCTTACCTGGACAAGAAGGACGCCAGACGCCGAGCCAAAAAGCAGGAGAGGCCTGTCGACGCCGCTGCGAGCGCCGCTCTTGCACAGCTGTTGCACGGAAAGAGCCCCGTTCACCGCGCGTTCATCAAGCTGATCCACGAAGCCTTCGAGCAGATGAAAGATGCAGCCCAGGGTGTGGTGACGCCGGAGAGCCTGCAAGACTACTGGCGCCGGATCGGCCGAGTGACCTTGAACGCCACCGCTGCGGCGGCCAACTTCGTGGCGGCGCGGGACACCAGCGGCGACGGCACCATGACGCTCGAGGAGTATGTATCTGGCTTCGTCGTGCGCATGAGTCTGCCGTCCAACTTCACCACGCAGGAGTTGATGCGCATGCCGTCGCACGAATTCAGTGCGGCGTTCAAGCCAAAAGGCACGATACTACAACGCCAGCTCGCACTCATCCAGCGCCGCTTCGACCGCCTTCGCGACGAGAAGGCTCGAGTCATCACTGCCGAGTCGCTCCAGAGGGCATGGACGCAGCAGCGAGGTGTGGCGCCGACGGCGGCGGAAGTAGATGCTTGGATCAGCAGTCGCGACTACAACTGCAGCGGCGCCGTGGACTTCTACGAGTTCTTGGCGTCTTACGCCGCTCTGCTACAATCGTCGTCGACGTCTTCCGACTCCAAAAAGCCTTGTGCCGACTCTCAGCGAGACGGCGCGACGGACATCGGCGTCGCGGTTGGGACGCTCCGACTCTTCCACTCTCCGCCGCTTGCAAAGAAAGTATGTGACTTCGTGCTACGGCGGCTCTCGCAGCTGCTTGATGCGCCGTCCGCCGTGAACCTGTGGATCCAGGACGTGAATGAACCTGGGTACAAAGCCGAAGTGGGCAACTTCTTCGGAGGTGCGGCGTTGATGGAAGCGGTGGGTTTCCGGCGTCTCAAGGACTCGCTCGTCCTGTCGACGCCGCCAGGCGTCAGCGCCGCGCCGCGCCACAAGTGGGAGCGCTTGCCGTCAAGTATGCAAGACTGGTTGCTCACGTGTAAGCAGGAGCTGCTGCAGCGCATGCGCGGTCTGGAACCCGACGGCGTCGGCGTTCCCGACGTGAGTGGCGTCTCCAGTGCGTTCGCGAGGCTGAAGCACGACGGCGGCGACTGGCTCTCCTGCGCGCGCACGGTGGCCAAGTTGGTCGGCAATGTACTCAAGCATCCGACTGACGACCGCTTCAGGAGGATCGCGGTGGACAGTCCTGACTTCCGAGACTCGGTGGCGGCGCTGCCCGGCGGCGTGGAGCTTCTAGTCGCGTTGGGATGGAGAGAGGAAGCAGACAGCGCCGCTCTCAAGTTGCCGGCCTCCGCCGACCTGGAGGCTCTGGAGGCACGTCACGTAGAGATCCTAGCTGCACTCCCTTGGCTAGAGACTTCCAAAGCGCAAGAGAAGGTCAGCAAGCGTGGCGTATTGCGAGGGACTCCCAAGGCGTCGACATCCTCGAGTCCGGCGGTCACCCGCAAGCATGATGAGGATAAAGCGCCACCGAGGCGCCGCAAGAAGAACTCGGGGACGGAGGCGTCGATCCCAGCGGCCGCGAAGTTGATTCTGGAGCCGAGCGCGGACAGATCGGCCGCGGAGAGACTGGCGCGAGAGAGGGCCTTGAGGACGGCGTTGGAGAATCAGCTGACGCAGGCGGAGAGCAGTCTGGAGCAGATGCGCGGAGAGGTGGACCACATGGCCAGACAGCTGCAAGGCACGCTCACCGCAAGAGAGGCGCAGATCCTGGCGGCGATGCCACCGAGTGACCGGGCGCGAGTGGAGCGAGTGGCGCAAGCGGCTGGTCGCCTTGGAATCCCCAGCAACACCAAGTTGACTACGGACGGTACGTTCCTCTTCACCTCGGTGCATTGCTGCAAGTCTTCGCGGTCATTGACGCCGAGGCCACTTGGATGCTGACAGGTTCGAAACAGAAGAAGAGGAGGGAGACCGCAGTGCGGACGAAGCCCAAGGTCTCTGCGAAGTCCGGCGGCCCGCGAGCGCGGCCGTGGGCGGGCAGTGGCCCTACGCCCAAGGCTGGCTTGAGCTCCGAGGTGAACTCCGGCTCGACGGCAGTCCAGATCGCCAACTCGGACACCGGTGCGGCACTCCGCGAGGGCATGCTCGTCCGGATTGGAAAGGGCAAGACCGCGGAGTTCGCGTGGGTGGTCGGCGCGCAGACTTAACAAAATATGAATCGTTCATCCGCAACCCCGTTGCGAAGACCACGTGCACCACACACGCACCCCCCCAAACGTTCTACAAACGCACGCACGCACGCACACTTCTTTACAGCACCGAGCAAATCTAAGCGCGCTCTCCCCGAATGCGACGCGCGAGCTGGATGTCCTTGGGCATGATCGTGACCCGCTGTAAAACACACAAACAGCTGGTGAGTCCACGGACCTTTCTCGAAAAAAGCGTCCAGCAGATCGTCTGTCGCTTACCTTGGCGTGGATGGCGCAGAGATTTGTGTCTTCAAACAGGCCGACGAGATAGGCTTCGGCCGCTTCCTGGAGCGCTAGAATGGCCGTGGACTGGAATCGCAAGTCGGACTATATCGGCCGCAGAGCAGAGCGATGAGCAGCTGGCATCCGCGGCGCAAGGAAGTCTTTTGGCGCACCTTGAAGTCCTGGGCGATCTCGCGGACCAGACGCTGGAACGGCAGCTTGCGGATCAGCAGCTCCGTGCTCTTCTGGTACTTGCGAATCTCACGCAGCGCGACCGTGCCTGGACGATACCGATGCGGCTTCTTCACGCCACCAGTGGTCGGCGCAGACTTCCGCGCGGCCTACACGGACGAGACTGCGAGTTAGAGCTCTGTGGACCTCTCGTTTTCCTCTTCGTGTTCAACCCACAACTCAAACGAGCTGCGCGCAAAGGCACCGCGCAGTGCGCGTATGCGTTGCACCGCCACACGCCCCCTGTCCACTCCACCGGCGGCCTGAACGCGTTGGAATCCGCATTGCACCACCGTCGTCTTCTTTCGAACTCTTTTTCTGGCGTGCAGAACTCCGTCTCACCAAAGCCTTGTGCGCACAGCGCCGCCGCCCGACTCTCGCACATCGCTCACTCCCAAACCGCTGTGGTCGCGCACCGCGCTCGACTCCCAAGCGTTTTGAATCGTCTCGAAGCCTTCCGACGACGCACCTTGGTGGCCAGCTGCTTGCGTGGCGCCTTTCCGCCCGTGGACTTGCGCGCCGTCTGCTTTGTACGCGCCATCTTCCCTCTTTTCTATTCGGACGTGTCTACACGAGCGGCGTTGCGAGTGCTGAGACGAGAGCGACGGACTGGGGCGCCGATGTCGATGATGCCGATGGGTGTGCGTGTAGCGCTGACTGCCGCGCTTTCCTTTGCTTTCGGAGATGGAGGAGAGGAGGAATGAGGAAGGCGGAACGTCTCTCTTCGGCCATGCTATAGCGGAGATGTGAGAGCTCCGAAGCCGAGTTTGGCCTCCAGATTTTACTTTTTTCATAAATAAATTAAAATTATATAATGATAACTTTGTTTCGTGTCGAGATTCAGTATTTTGAAATAATGACCGTTGTCTGTGGTGCTGATCGCTGTGATTGGCTCAGCTTCGAAACAACTCGAGCAACGGAACAGTGCTCCTAACTGTTGTTCCCGTGTTTGAAAACAGTTTTTGGTTTTCGGGTTCTGCGCAAGTACCGGTAAAACGTCAAACGTCAACCCCTCCTCGAGTACAGTACCACACCATCCGCTGGAGTACGAGAGCAGTAAGGTACAAGCCAGCGGCCACTCCTCGATCAGCTGATCCCGCTCTACATTTTCTACGACAGCGAATCCGTAGATAGCGCTGTGTAATTACAACTACGCGAAAACGCGCCGTTGAGCCCGATGGCCTCCGCCAATGCGCAGTCTCCGCCGCCGGTGGGTCGACTGCGGCGACACGGAAGGATACGCTCGTTGGATTCCGAGGACGACTTCGCCACTCCGGTGTTTGACAACGTCAACGAACTTCTGCTCGAGCACGAGAAAGACATTCAAACCGAAAGCGCCGAAGATGAAGAGATCCAGAGGGTACGTTCAGCTCTGCGGCCCCTCTGACGCAACGCCACTCTGTGTCGTTGTGGCCGCTCGTGTCACTCGGGCACCACATGGACTTGGCCAGGTCGCGTCGCTTGTTCTGACAGCGCAGCACGTTGTTGAAAGTTCAAGTGCGTTTGGTGTTCATCCCACACCGCCTAGAGCGAAGCAAGCGCAGTGCTCACGTGTACGACAAAGATGAGACCCAATGCATACGGCCGACGGAGAGCCCGAAACAGTACAACGCAGGTCAATGACGCCGTCCATGTTCCTTTGATCTTTTTGCTTAGGCAGAGCGCCAGGAAGTCTCAGGAGTGGAGAAGCCGCATCTCTCCACCGGAATCACTTCCCACTGTGTCGTGCTCCTCTACTTCTTGTGGCTGCAGTTCACGTCCTTTCGGTTTTCCCTGGGGTCCATCGCCAGTTTGGCGCTGTACGCCATACCTCTCATATACACGTACATCCACCTCCCGGTGATTCTGGCCAGCGTCCTCACCAAGGTGCTGAGGCACTTCGTGATCTTCGTGGACCAGCTGAGCATCGGAGCGATTCATCTCAGTCCCTGGGTCCGAGACGGCGCGCTGTACCTGTACGTACATGCCGAAGATGTCCGCTTCGGAACCCCCGAGGGCTTCTCGATGGAGTTCTTGCACGTCAAGGACTTCAAGATCAGCTTTGACATCAAGATGGCGGACTTGATGAAGATCAAGGATATCACGTCGGTCTGGAATCCCGTGGGCAGCATTGAGTTCAACACGGCGGATTGCCCAACGCGGACGCACGCGCTGCATTTCCTCCACCGAAAGAGTCACTACAAGCATGCGTTGTCCCCGAGCCTTGGATTGCTGCGATCGCGCAAAAGCAGCGACGAAATTGGAGACTCTCCACGGCGCCAAGACGGCCGTGTCAAAAAGACAAGAAGCAGCGGCTTCGCGGGATTCCTACGGAGTCCTCGGAAGAGCGATTCTGGAGGCAGTTCCGGTTCGTCTGCACAACCTCCGTCTGTTGTTGCCCGCGATGCACTGATCGCTGCACGCTAGGAATGCTTTCCCTGGACGACGTCAACGATACTTCGCGAGACGGTGCTGACTTCAAGGATTCGCTGGATGACGCCATGCTGACAGAAGAGGCAGACGAGGAGAAGAACCATGCACGGCCGATTCCGCTGGAGAAGCCCAGGTTCGGCGTCTTCCGTGTCCACTACGTGGACATCGAGGGCGCCATGATCAACTTCGAGATGGGCAAGAATTCGGACTTCATCGTCAACGCCTTTATGCGCGACTTGGCTCTGGGGAAAAGTCGGCAAGCCTTGGGACCGCGGCCGCTTCCCAACATGCTAAAAGTCAAGATCCTGCAGGCGAGGAACCTCCGCGCACAAGGCGCTCTCCAGAAGTACGCCGACGCGAAAGTCCGAGTGACACTGCGAAAGCAGAGTCACGAGACCCATTCCGTGATGCAGACGAACGACCCGGTCTGGAACACCGAGTTTGTCTTCGACTGCGAAGACCCCTCGACGGTCATCCACGTTGAGATCCTCGACACGCACGTGTCAGCCGGTCTTAGCAGCTGCGCGGGGCAGTGGATCATGACCACATATTGGCTTGCTGTTGACCCAAAGCATTGCTTGTACTGCGACGGAGAGCTGGAGGTCTCGCGAGACACCTGCGCGATTTCCGGTTGGTTTCCTCTCCTGGACTATCGCCACCGACGAACGGATAGAGAAAGCGGCCAGCATGGGGACATCCGCATGGAAGTGAAGTGGTACTATGACGAGGATCGTGCGAAATTGAAAGCAAAGGAGCCGGCCGACCCACTGCCGGCGCTGGAGCAGCTGCAGGAGAACAGCGCGGAGACGCAGCTCCGGCTGGGCAGCGTCGAGAGAGTCCTCGTCATGCTGGAGACCTTTCCCTACAAGTTGGATATCGAGCGATGCACGCTGCGGAACATTCATTTCTACCTCGGCGACCTCTTCGCCGGGAGCAAGAGCCTGGCCGAGGCTGCGCTGGGGCGAGCGAAGGGGATCCGGATCAAGCACATCGAGATTGATCGCCCCGTCTTTAAGACGAGGTCGAAGGCCGTTCCTGGGGTGAGCTTGAAAGAGTTCCTGATCAGCTTCTTCATCCGAGGCATTGCGCCAAAGGTGCTGCAGTCCGGATCCACAGTTGGCAGCGGCTTGCGCGAGATTCTCTACAGTTTGCTTGCGGGCAAGAAGAAGGGAATTCCTGGGTTTGAGGAAGTTGGGAAAGAGCTGGTGCAATTTGGAGACAAAGTGCAAGACATGCTCGACCAAAATCACTACTCGAGAATGCTCATGTTGGTGATGGGCGCGGAAAACTACCACCAGAAGACCGTCACCGCCGACGACAAGGACATCTTTGAAGATGTTCGCATCCGAGGCTACCTGCGCAAGGCCGCATCAAAGCCAGGGTCGCTCATCCAGCGATACAGGATCGTTGAGGTGACACTCCAGGGACAGACGCTGTTCTACTGGCACACGGGGACGCGGGATCACAAGAAGCGCGTGGGCGAAGGGCGAAAGGTCTACGTGCACGATCTGGAAGTTGTCGAGGTACGTTCCTTTCCTTTCCATACCTTCGCCTTCCGGGCTTCTCTCTGACAACGCACTTGCGACAGATACTCAAGATGGAAAAGGGAGACGAGTACCTCATCATGCAGCGCAAGGACGGAAGCACAAAATGCTTCTCTCCGTTGCCGGGAATGGACGGCTCTGAGCAGCCGACTATCCAGGTACGACCTTGCTGCCGCGGAGCACGCCACAGCGCCGCGTCTCACATTCGTTTGCAGGATTGGATTGATGCAATAGCCGAAGTCAAGGCGTCGCTGGGCCCCGTGGCCGCAGCTGATCAACCTGATGGTACGCCTGTTGTTCAGAAGACGTAGTGATGCGGGTCCGCGCTCTCTGTGCAGAAATAAAGCGAGCGAGTGAGACAGGCGATCCAGGTCAGAAAGCGTTAGACGAAAAGAGCTGGAGCGGCTATGCATCGGAGCACCGCCTTCCTCGAGTTGTGGCAAGGACTTGATGACGTAAAGTCCTTTACAACCAAGCATCATCTTTGTCAGCACTCGTGGGAGCCTTCAGCATGCGCACTGCTCGATCTCTCTGCGTGTGTCATATGCTCGCCGATTGCTTCTGTGCGACGTGCCCGCCTCACGACCGGCGAATCAAGTTCCCTCGCGCACAGACTAGACTCTGAAACTGGTGAACCTCGCAGCCACCTCGCCATTGTACTGCCTGCCTTGCTTGCTCGTGTCGGGTGTCGGAAGAGGCGGCAGGATCAGCTCGGTCTTGGCATTCGGTGCTCAACCTGTGTGGAGGCGATCTTTCCACAGATCCGTGACCTGCTTTAACCTGTCATTGGCACCACATGCTTTTTGTTGGAAAGTGATACCGGAACGAGTTCACGATGCGCGTAGATCAGTTCCTTTCGCGCCACTGCGTGGTATCGTTGCGACGCTTCACTGCGAGGGATTTCCATGAGAAGCGATCATCGAGACCAGCAATCTCCGCGCTATGCCGACGCAACCAAGCTGGGATGCTTCCGTCCTGAGAGGATGTTGTCGCGGGGCATCAGGAACCATCCGAAACCACAAGGGATCCTTCCTCCGCAGTCGTATCACGCCAAACTTACTTGCTAAGACCTGAATATCCGTATGACTCCCATTGTGCTGGTCGGCATGGGTGGCCGGTTCGTGGTACTCCGGCAGCTTGCTCGCCTCGTCAGCTTCGTTCAGGAACATGCCGTGGATCAGCAGCCTGCACCAACTTACGAAGTGCCCAAAGACGATGTAGCTCAGCAGCAGAGCTTCCTCGTGCCCGGTAGAGGACTCGTCAAGAAGGCGACGCCCAATGCCGTTCGCGCTTGCTTCGTCGCCTTGATCTTCCAGAACCAGTGGAATGGCGAACGACATGGAATCCTCCTTGCGGGCGGCTGTGAGAGTTGCGGGAGAAGATCAGGGTGGACTTTGCTACCTTCAACCAAACAAGCCATGGCGGGTTTTGGCCTGTGGAAGATGTTCTAGTACCTGCCAGATCCAGGAGATCGCTCTCAGGCGACATGGAGGCTGAAACGGAGAAGGAGTCAGCGAGGAAGCCACGCATTCCAGACTGCGCAGAAGGCAAACGACCATCCAGAAGCACTACCTGGAGAGAAGGCCGTGGTTGCCGAGAGATCCTTCTTTGCCGCATCGGTGAACAGAAAGGCTGCAGAAACGCACAGAGTCGTTGAAGACACCGATGCCTGAAACAGCTGCACAATCGCTCCTACCGGCCGCGGAGCCGAAGCACCCCAGCATGTACGCCCATTCGACGATCTTGAACGTACTGGTCGACATCCTGTGGCCTTTGACCTTCTCGTAGAGATTCAGCGTCGTCACCACAGCGTAGGGGCCCATGGCATCGCCCAGCTTCTTCAGCGCCCATCCTTCGCGTCCGCTTGTGTGCACGTTCACGAGCACACTGAGTGCGAAGATCGGACCGTAGATATACAGGAGTCGCGACAATCTCGCATATCCGGGTATGTTGATGACTTGCGCGAGCTGTCTCTGCGAAACAACACCGCAGCGCAGGATCCTTTCAGAACGCAGGCACTGTTTTCGAGACGCCCGAGCTTGTGGCTGCACCTGAAGGAGGTGTGGGGACAAGAGACACACGAACTGTCTGCCGAGACCTTCCGCCGCTGCATTTGGGAGCTTTGGGTCAGATGATCCGACGCCCTCGTGCGATTGGGAAGCAGGTACACTGCGCACCGAGCAAAAGGTTGTACAGAACTTTGGACGGCGCGACGCCGCTATCGCAGACGCCGTAGATCATGACCAGCTGAACCACGAAGATGCTCACAAGCAGTTTCCTGAAAGGATTGGACAGGTCTCCACCGAACAAGGACGCATGCTCAGGCTTCCTGAGGCGCGCAAAAGCGTGAGATTCAGTTCGCTACACTTTGTGGCGCACGCCAGCGACAGAGACGGACCGCGGCACCACGACCGCGCAGACCACCGCGAAGGAGAACAGTGTCTCCGCGATCACCGCCGCTGGGATCATTCGCTCTTGTTTCGGCGATGCCGAGAGACTCCTTCTTCGCGAGCCGCGCCAAGCAGTTCAAACGGGACAGGGACAGAATTGGCGGGAGAAATGGCCCTGTGCAAGGACGTTCTTCTTATGATCCTTCCCGCAGAGCCGGAGTCCCAGTATCGATATCGACGGAAGATCTCCGGGTGTGACGGATGGATGGGCAGAGGTCTTCAAACGCTCTCGGGTTTGTCCTGTTGCAGTTTTCGCGCGCGTTTGCACAGGATGCGGTATGCGACGCGGCTTCTGGCCGTCTTGTGGCTGCGGCCTTTGTATAGCGCTGGCCTGAGCAGCTACCACCGCGGTCCGAGGCCGACGTTCCGGCGCAAACCGCAGCCGTCCATTTCCAAATTGGACGAAGGCATGGAGCATCTGTACGGCCTCAGTCCCGTGTACAACGCCTTGGTCATGCAGAGACGAGACATGAAGACTCTGTTCGTGCACGAGAACCCCGCAAAGAACGCGAAGAAAGAGAGTCAGCGCTTCTCGACTGTGCTACAGCTTGCCAGGGAGATGGACTTGAACGTCGTCTCCGTTGACAAAGGGGAGTTGAACAACAAGTGTGACGGCCGGCCGCACCAAGGAGTCCTCTTGCTGTGCTCTGAGATGGAGCCGGTGCTCATCTCAGACGTTCCGAAAGCGACGGTGAGTCCGCTTGATTGGGTAGACCTTCGCACAGCTGGAGCTCAATTGCTCGCTCGTGGCGCTCATCCGCTCGCGGGCTCCACCGCAGGATGCGCGGGACGTTTGGCTAGCTTTGGACGAAGTGACGGATCCGCAGAATCTGGGGGCGATGCTGCGTAGTGCGTACTTCTTGGGTGCCAAGGGTGTCCTGGTCTCGCGCAAGAATTCGGCCAAGCTGTCTCCGGTGGTGAGCAAGGCCTCCGCTGGCGCCCTAGAGATCATGACGGTAAGGCATCAACGCGCGATGAGCTTAGCAGAGGAGGACCTCCACCTCTGATCCTCTGATGCTCTACTGCAGGTGAACGCTGTGGGGAACATGCCGGTCTTTCTGCACAACGCAGCAGAGCAGGGATATCGCGTGGTTGCGGCAGACGTCGCGGCGAATAGTGTGGCGCTGAATGAGATGGAGGTTGGCAGTGCTCCCACCATCATCGTCTTAGGTGAGCTGCCCCCCCTGCCGATTTCCGCGGACTGCGGAATGCGGAATGCTGACTGCGTACTGCGGACTGCTGGAGTGCGTGCTTCGTCTCATCTCATTGTGTCTTACTTCATCAACTGTCCTGCAGGTAGCGAAGGCAAAGGGCTCAGGAAGCTTGTGAAGAGCGCTGCTACGCATGTTGTGAACATTCCGGGGGGCAATTTTGGTCTGTACGACGAGGATGCGCCCAGCGAGGACTTGGTAGACTCTTTGAACGTGTCCGTTTCTGCGGGGATCTTCCTAAGCCACTTCCTGGGGATCATGAACCAGCAGCCATCATGAACCAGCAGCCAAGATAGAGGTGTTGGGGAGCTGGCTGGCAAAATCTAGCCTGGATGCCTCCAGTCTCCTGCTGCCAGCGAGTCTCAGCCTTTGGTGACGGACTTCCAGAAGTCCCGGAAGGTCACGGTCCTTCCGTCGGCTGACGCTTCGGAGAACGCGTCGTCGACCATGTCTCGCGCCACCACCGGGCAAACCTGCAGGGTCGGCCTTACAGCTTAGACAGAACTCACTGGATATTATACTCTTTACCCATTCAAGTCCTCTCGTCTCTCCTCACCTCCGCAAAGGCCGCATGAAAATCCTCTCGCGTCAAGAAGCCCTTACACCGCTGGTCGAAGGCCTGGAACATCTCGCGAAGCACTTCGTCTTGGTCCAGAAGTCGAAGCCTCTGGATCGAAAAGGCGACGAATTCCGCTTCGTCCATCCGCAGGGGCGCTTTTCTGCCATCCTTCTCCGCACTGTGCTCCGCTCTGGCAGCTCGCACGAACTGGCGCAGCTCTGCGGCGGTCGGTCGAAAGCCCAAAAGCGCAAGAAACGCGCACTGAAGGTCGTCTTTGTCTAGGAAGCCCTGCGTGAACTTTAGCCCGGCAACTTTTTTGGCCTCTTCACATCTGTTCACAGCGCGGATGAGCAGCTGTACCTTGCGGCCCAAATCAAAGTCACGAAAGCAGCGCGACGCCAATTCAGCAGACGCTTCGTCATCCATCGCATTGCGCGGGTTCAAACCGA
>JAAMXY010001437.1:0-28720 GCA_019677205.1 Pinguiococcus pyrenoidosus
ATGCTTCGTCTCGGCCTCTGCAAGCCCCATGGGATCCGCGTTGGAGTCCAAACCCAAGCCTCAGCGCAGCCTCTTGTCGCTCTGTCACGGTTTCACCCAACAACCTGCGGGCGCGGAGCTTGACTCGTGGACAGAGAAGGGTCAGGACAGAGTCTACGGACAGAGTCCGCGGGGACAGAGTCCGCGAGGACAGACGGAAAGACTTTCAAATTCGTCATCGAACCGTTATCAAAACCTGATAAAAAACTGAAAAATGTTGTAATAAATTTCATTACAATAGAGTGTAAAACTTTCTCTTATTAACGGCCGCTTGAGCTTTTGCCAATCCCCGCGGTTTTTCTCCATTTGTTCCAGGGTACTTGTGGAGGTTTTGGGCGCAGTGTGGCTGCGGTCTGTTGAGATCTTGGCCTCTTCTTGCTTTCTTATCCAGCGGCCATTCTGAATCGCGGCGGAACGTGACTCTTGCGCTCACAGGGCGTGCCAAGATGTCTCTCTTCCTGGATCACCGATGCGAAGAGGGCAAGGAGGCCGAGGCCAGCGCCACCTGCATCGCATGGGCGGAGACTCAGCGCGTCCTCGCCGTCGGATATGAGGACAATCGAGTGTCGTTCTATGCTGAGGAAGGTAATTCGAATCCTCCAAGGTTTTGCGTCGCGGAGACCGCAACCTTCAAGACGCCGAACTGAGGATTTCTGCAACAAGAAGCCTCTTCGCCTGTCTCACGTATCGTCTACCCTCCACCACATAGGCCAGAGCCTACCGATGGCCGAGATTCGCCAGGCTGGGAGCGCCACGGTGCTTGCGTGGCAGCCGCAAGGGCGATTGCTGGCGGTCGGCTGGTCCGACGGAAGCGTGAGCACCTGGGCACTGTCCAGGGCAGCTGCGGCCCCGTCTGACGGGCCCAATGTGGAGCGGTCGACCAGTGCCAGCAGCCGCGTGGTGGCCAGCAACTCCAACGAGCATTCCACGCCGATCACGTTCCTCGTGTGGTCTCCAGGCGGCAACCGTATCGTCACGGGGGATCAGAGCGGCGTGTGTACCGTGTGGAAGACGGACCGAGGCTCCATGAAAGTCGCTGCTACCTACCGCCGCAAGGGCCGCCTCACGGACGTTGTGTTCTGCACGAACTCGTCGTATCAGTCATTGGCCGGAGACCTGCTCTCGAAGGCCATCTCGCCGCTGTTCTTCTTCAGCACGGACCAGGGGGTCGTCTGCCATGCGGACGACCTCGGCCACTGCACCGACGTGTGCAACCTCAGCTCCGGAGTCGATCGCATTGTCTTCTACGAGGATCGGTCGAAGCTGATCGTGATCACGCGAAGCCTGTGGATGACACAACTGGACGTAGATGGAGAGGGCCACGCAACGCCGGGCATGACGGTGAAGCTAAGCGTCGCCGGCGACGCGCCAAAGAAGGGCATTCACGAGCTCCGGTGGGCCGGATCTGGCTTGCTCGCGACCGCGAGCGGAGAAGACTTGGTGCGATTCTGGAACCTTACCAAGGGGGCAAACTACGCGATGAAGCTGGAAAGCGCCGGCGCCACGAAGAGCGATCGCGCGCGATCCGTCTCGTTCAGCCCCGAGCATCGGCTGCTCGCCGTGGGCACACAGGAGGGCAAGGTGTTGCTGTGGAGATTCAATGGTGAGTACGACGAGCCGGCGAGGGCCAGTCCCGCCAAGCCTAGGAGTGGGCAACGAGCGGGCCGAGGTGGCGGGAAGGAGTCCTGGGAGGCTTTGCCTCCGATCGGCCTTAGCAGCGAAGTGACCAGCTTGCGGTGGTGCAAGGGCGCCGCGCTCCTCGCAGCAATGACCTCGGAAGGGATCTACCAGCTGAGCGAAACTATTCTGCAGCAGCGGATGACAGAAGACGTGGCAGTTGTGCAACTGGGAGCCAGGACCCTTCATGTCGAGTGGTTGTACGCGGACGTCGGCTACGGCCTTGGCCACGGCGCGGAGGAGCCCGAGTACGTCGAGGGATTTACCATCGACGCCGGTATCAACGTGAAAGGACTCTGCATCGGCGGTGAGGCTCCGCACGCACTCGCCGTGTGGAACGGAAAGGACGCGGAGATCTGGGAGCTGGACCGAGTTGAAGGGATCCGCAGGAGTGCCTTCAGCAGCTCGGCGAGCGACATGGTCCTCATGGCGCAGGGCGAGGACGTCACGCTGTATTGCTGCAAGGACAACGAAGTGCAGGTCTGCAATGCTGCCGGCATGCCCGGGAAGGGACGACCGGGCTCGTTCACCTCCGAGGAGGGCTTCCCCGTGCATCTGGATTCCAACGGAGAGTTCATGGCCTGCGTGACCGACAAGGGCATCATCAAGCGATACTCCCAAAAGGCGGTGCACGTGAAGCAAGTTGGCTCCGTCGGCCGCTTTGTCCACCCCGAGACCGGCGAGAGCCTCGGCGTTGTCCGTCAGATGCGGGTGAACTGCGATGGAACTCGCGTGGCGCTGCTCTGTGACCGAGTTCGCGGCACGGGATCCCTCGAACTGCGGGAGCCTGACACCAAAGTCCACGTCTACGACTCTGCACGCGACGTGGTCCTGAGCCACTCCTTCGGGCAGAGGTACCCGGTCGGGATTTTCTGGGACTCGGAAGATCCCAAGCTCCTCACCATCGAAACCAGAAGGATGCGCTGGGTCCGGGATCGGGAAGAGCAGGAGCGGAAAGAGGATGCAGCAGCAGCAATGCGCGCCGCTGCCGCGGACGACTCGGAGCGTGACAATGATGACGACCGTTCGTCAGAAGCACCCTCGCAGGTGGCTGAGGCCAAGGGGGACTCCAAGTTCGAAAGCAGGGTCCAACTCGTCGGAGTGAAAGGGGCGAAGGACGACTCCAGCGGAGATCGCCATTTCGATGCCAAGCAAAGAGGCGAGGCCGTCACCGATCGAGCAAGGGCGCGCCGCACGCGTGCTCGCGCTCTCCCAAAGTCCGGAGCGGCTCTCGGGGGAAACTCGGAGGCGGAGATCGAGGTCGTGACGGTGTTTGTCACGGCGGACGACGGCATCCTGCTCCAGGACGCCTTCTCTCTCACGCCGCCGGAGGACTCGCTCCTTGGGATCGGCGTGCCCAAGGTCTATCTCTGCTGTCGCGGGAACGCTTCGCACTACTCGGCGCCTCCGGGAGGGCCAAAGGACGACGCTGACGTGAGGGTAACTGCTCAGATCGTTCGGTCGCGGGTCATGAGAGACTTCGTCGGCCTGGAGAACATTGATCCCGATGTGAAGAAAGCGCTGCTTCGATTCAGCTACTGCCTCGCCACGGGGAACATGGACGCCGCGTACAGGGCGGTGAAGCTGATTCGAAGCCCGGGCGTCTGGCAGAACATGGCGCACATGTGTGTCAAGACGAAGCGGCTTGACGTCGCAGAGGTCTGCCTCGGCAATATGGGACACGCTCGAGGCGCCGCGGCCGTTCGGCAAGCGCGCAGCGAAGCCGATGCGACCGACGAGACCGTCATCGCCGCCATTGCCATTCAGCTCGGCATGCTCAACGACGCGCAGCGGCTGTACAACGAGAGTGGCAGACACGATCTGTTGAACAAGCTGTATCAGTCGGCGGGCCTCTGGGACCGGGCATTGCAGGTGGCAGAACGCCAAGATCGCATCCACCTCAAGGCAACGCACCATGCCTTCGCGAGGCACCTTGAATCCATCGGCGACTTCGCCAAGGCTGAAAGGCACTACAAACGCGCCGAGACCCATCGGAGCGAGGTTCCCAGGATGCTCTTCGAGCAGCATCGCCTCGAAGACCTCGAGAAGTACGTCTCGCGGACTACCGACACCGAGCTCCAACGTTGGTGGGCAGCCTACTGCGAGTCCATTGGGGACTTCGAGAAGGCGGGGATCTTCTACAAGCGGGCTGGCGATGACCTCAGCCGCGTCCGCCTGGCGTGCTACAACCGAGAGTTGGAGCGAGCGGCCGAGATCATCAATGAGACCAAGTCGCCTTCGGCCGCATACCACATGGCAAGGCATCTGGAAGGCATCAACGAGATCCGCGAGGCCATTGTGTACTACGCGAAAAGCGGCTGCTACAACCATGCGATTCGCCTCGCCAAGGCGCACAGGCTGGACGCGGAGCTCATGGGGTTCGCTGTGAAGGCTCGCCCGGCGCTCATGGTCGAGTGCGCCGCCTACTTCGAAGCCAAGGGCGAGGTTGAGAAAGCAGTTCAGCTATACCAGAAGGGTGGCGACATCGCCAAGGCCATGGACCTTTGCTTCCGGGCTGGCAAGCAGGGTCGCCACTCCGCCTTTGACGTGCTTCGCTCCATCACGGATGGACTCGGGGAAGGAACCTCTCCAGAGGTGCTCGCACGGTGTGCGAGGTTCCTCATTGAGCACAAGCAGTATGACCGGGCCGTGGGTCTCTACATCAACGGGAATCGAAGGCGGGAAGCCATCGAGCTGTGCTTGGAGCAAGACGTTCGCATCACGGAGGAGATGGCGGAGCGCCTCACGCCTCCGGACAGGAGCGCCCGGTCCACGCGCCCAATGCGGGGCTCGCGTCGCACGCTTCGAGATGACAAGGGAGAGGGCAAGGCTCCGGCGGATCAAGGCGACCGCGCTAGTCGCGAGGAGGACAAGGAGCTCCTGAAGCTTCTTGCCAAGGCGTGCAAGAGGCAAGGAAGCCTCCACGTGGCCTACAAGAGCTACCAGAAGGCCGGCGAGCACAGGGATGCGTTGCGATGTCTCATGGACGCCGGCGACACTGCAACCGTCATCTTCTATGCGAAGAAGGTCGGCAAGAGGAGCAAGGACATCCTCATTCTCGCCGCGAACTACTTGCAGTCCCTCGACTGGCACGGCGATGACAACATCCTCAAGGCGGTGGTGTTCTTCTACAAGACGGCCGGAGACCTCGAGAAGCTCGCCACGTTCTTCGACGCCTGTGCAGCCAAGGAGATCGATGAGTACAGCGACTATGAGAAGGCCCTGGCAGCCCTGCGCGAAGCCGCGAAGCATCTCGCCAACAGCCAGGACAGCCTCGCCAAGGAGGAGTTGCAGAGCTCTTTGCAGGAGCGCATCTTCACTGTCCAGCGCTTCGTCACCGCGCAGCAGCTGGCCAGCTCCGATCCGGAGGAGATGCTGCGAATTTGCGCGCAGCTGCTGCAGACGCAGGAGGTTGAGGGGGGCATCCGGACGGGCGACGTCTTCGCCTTGTGCATAGGTCACCACTGCAAGCAGCAAGAATGGGACCACGCTTACGGCCTGCTGGAGGACATGCGCGCGAGGGGTCTGCCCGTCGAGCCATACGTTCGCAGAGCGGTGGTCGAGACGATTCACAAGATGACCGGAGTTCCTCTCCCAGCTGGCGAGGACACGAAGCTGGGCGACGAAGAGGAGGACGACGAGCTCGACGAGGAGATTGATGAGGATGTCGAGGAGGACGACGCCGACGTCGACCCTGAGGAGTACGAGGGCAAAGGCGACGACGACGACGAGCTTGGGGCAGCCCCGTATGCCCTTGGCGAGGCAAAGCGCGGCGGTAGATATTAGGAGCCCTGCAGCAGCCAAGATCAGCTTCAGAAGTTCAATCCTCTTCCCCCTAGACTGAGGCGTCGCTGCGCCGCCTCATCCACGCAGGATGGCTACGCCGATCCCAGAATCCCATCTATCTATGCCCGCCCAAGGGCTATCGATCTGAGCTCCTTCATCTCCGAAATGGTGTACACAGTCTTTCCGTCGACAAAAGTGCCATACTGTCGCCGCTTCCCCCCCTTGCCGCTTGTTCCCGGCCTCATGGGCACCTCTGAAGGGTTGCGCAGTTCCAATGGGCTGTCGTCCTCTTCCCACTCTGCATGTGCATCCTCGAACAGTCCCTCCTCCTCGTCCACGTCGCCTCCTTCCATTGCTTCGCCTTCTTCCGTTGCTTCGCCTTCTTCCCTTACTTCGCCTTCTTCCCTTACTTCGCCTGCTTCCCTTACTCCTCCTTCTTCCCTTACTTCGCCTCCTTCTCTGCCCTCCATTTGCGCCGCGTGGCCATTCCTCCGGCGGTTCCTCGACTGCGCGGGACGCTCGGCTTCCCTCGTTTTCTGCCTCTTGTTGCTTGGTCTACTACTTGCTGGATCGCCCACGCGATTGCCTATCGCTTCACCGTTCGCCTCCGCCGAGCCTCCTTGCCACCAAGTCCCTTCGCGGCCTTCGTGGCCATCTGGTATCCGTGGCTCCTCCTCTTCTGCCTCGTCCGCTGCCGTATCCGTCGAGCGAGAACGCCGGCTAGCTTCTTGCTGGCCAGGTCTACGTCGAGAGGCACTGGGCCTGTCCATCTGCCCGCTGCCCGTCTGATGATGGCCGTTCCCTCCCCCTTCGACGGCCGCCCGAAGCGGCTCGGCCAGCTGCTGGGCCACTCGCGCCGCGTTCGCCGACTTCTCTTGATCGCCGCATGCAACATAGACCTGCTCCAGGAGTAGCCAGACATCAACGAGGGTGGCCACGAAGGCCGCGCACTGCGGATCGGCCGCCGCGGCCGTCAAGTGGCCCACGTTTCTCTCGGCCGTCCGCACGCTCATCTCGTACATCTCTTTGGCGGTGGCGATGGCTCCCTCCTGAAGCGCCAGGTCTCCCAGATGTCTGCACACTAAGAACAGCGCCGCTGCGTCCTTGTCGCTGTTGCCTCTACAAGCGCGCTTCTTCCGCTTGCGGCCGTTCACTTTCGGCGGCCGAAGCCGCCGCAGCAGCCGCTCAAACACGCGGCTGCTGGAGCCGGAGACGCCGCTGCTCTTCAGCGCGGCTGCTTGGATCAGCTCTAGGCGGACCTCGGCGTCTCCGAGGCCCGCCTCCATGATTAGGTCCCAAGCGGACTGCTGCATGCCTTGGACGCTGAGGTTTGGAGGAAAAAAAAACGCGCGTAAGGCAAAACGGCGCGAGTGTCCACCTCCGTGTCGCTAGATTCTCACAGGATGTGCCAGCTGTGTAACGTGAAACACAGGTCAATAGTAGCCTGTTGATCACTAGAGATCCGCGAGCAGAAGATAAACGCAGCCCAAAAACGCCGCCCTTTTCGCGGCGTCGCGCCGCAGATACTCCATGGCAGGTCCGGGAGCCTTCGCTGCGCTCGAAAGGCTCTTTGAGCTGCAGCCGTCCGCCTGCGAAGTACGTCCACTGGATCTTCCACTCGCTCTGCCGCCAATCCTCAGGATCTTTTTGCAGCTAGGGGTGGTCTTCACGGCAGATTCGCCTTCCGTTCGCGAGGTTTCCGACGCCGCATTGGAGGCTTTTGCGGGTGGCGTCAATGGCGTCTTCGGCGGTGAAGGCCGAGTCGGCGTCGCGAGCTCTGTGCTGCTGGCGCTGCTCACTGAGGCGCAGCGCCGCTTCGGCGCCAGCAAAGCAGACCTGGCCGCCAGTCGCGCGGTGCTGCTGGTGGCGGCAGACCACAGTGATGCGTGGAACGCGCGAAAGCGGGCGGTGCTGGCTGGTCTGTGCTCTCCCAAGGATGAAGTGGCGCTGCTGGACCTCATCTTCACCAAGCACACCAAGGCGGCCTTCGCCTGGTACCATCGCAAATGGTGCATCCGTAGGCTCCAGGGAGAGCAGCGTCGGGAGCAGCTTCGCGAGGAATTGACGGTGTGCGCGAAGGTGGCTGACGTGTACCCCAAGAACTACTACGCGTGGACGCACCGCCTCTGGGCGTTGCGGCAGCAGCTTTCCCAGCCGGATGGCCAAGAGGTGCTGGAGCAAGAGCTCCGGGCTACGAGAGAATGGCTGCGCCTGCACCCCAGTGATCACAGCGCGGTGCAGTACCGTATCCAAGTGGTGCAGCTGGCGCTGCACAGCGTGCAGAGGCGCAGCTCGCCGGATGATAGAGGCAGCCGCGTGCGGGCGGCCTTGGCTGTCAGCGCGCGGGAGCTAGGGGTCTTCCACGTGCTTTGCGTCGCGAGGCCGGGCCACCAGTCGCTGTGGTACGGTAGAGGAGCTTTGTTCCATGCGCTGAAATCTTCCCTCGATCTGCTGCAGCGGCCACAGGGGCAACAGGAACGGGGAACGGACGTGCGTCGGGAAGTATCGCAGATGACCGCGCGAGAGGCAAGGTCGGTCTCCAACTGTCCGACGCTGCAGGCTGCATGGCGTTGCGTGCAGAGCCAGGACGAAGTGATTGATACGTACCGGGGGTGGTGGCGATCCGACGACCTCGGCCTCCCGATGAAGGACGCGGACACGGCAATAGAGACGGCCACGGACGCGGCAATGGGGATGGACGCGGAAACGACGGCCGAGTGGATGGAGACGCCAGACATGGATCTGGAAGAAGCTTCATTTCAAGACCTGGCACAACCATCGGACCCGTCGCTCTTGACGGGGGTTATCACGGAAGCGATCGGCGAGCAGCTTGCTGATCTATCGTTGAAGTTGGCGCCCGGCGCCGTCGCTCGTGGCTTCCTTTGGCTTCTCGCACGGGAGCTGAGATGCGTACATCACGTCGCGCGCGACGCTGCGGTGTACAACTATTCCAGGCAGCGGTTCCACGCGCAGCGATACCGACTGCGCCTTGTGCATGACTTCAGCGGTGGCCCTGCGCGGAGCTGCGTTCAGACCGCAGCTGAAGCAGACCCGACGCCGACGTCTGAGCCGCGGTCGTTCTCTTCGTGGCTCGCTCAAACTCAGCAGATCTTGACACGGCTCAATCTCGAAAAAGGGGGAAGGAACCTCGACTTAGAAGCAGACTTTGACGAAAATGCGCACTGACGCGCCGGCACGATCTCGATCGTGCAGAGGCCGTGGGGCCGAGCTCCAAGCTCAGGATTGGTGGTGAAGAAGCAGATAAGCAGCCTTTCCTACGTTCCTGATCGCTTCAGGTCGACGAAGAGGTGCATGATGACCACAAAGTCGTACAGCACGTGTGCGATGATGGGCACGGCCAAGTTCTGCGTCGTCATCTGCAGCAGAGTACAGATGAAGCCGCCAACGACCACGGTCAAGAGCGCCGAGCTCCCCGTATGAGCCGCGCTGAAGACGGCCGTCGTGAGCAGCGCCGCCTTGATGGGTTGCATGAGCTTCAGCAGCCACGGCAGCAGCACTCCCCGGCACAGCGCCTCTTCGCTGATGCCGGCGGTGATCGCCATGAGAAAGGCGGTCCCGATGCCCTCTGCATGGCCCGTCTTGGATCCTCTCGGGAAGACGAGGCGCTGCGTGTTGACGAAGCTCCTCCGATACTCGGGTGCATCCACCCGGCGGCACAACCGAGCGCCTACGAGGAGGGCGGAGAAGCCCAGTAGCCCCTGCAGCGTCGTCCAGATGCCCAGCTTAAAGGTGGCAAAGGCGCCGATCCCCAGGAGCTGCCCGCTCACCACCGCCGCGGACAGGGCCTTGGCGTGGGTCCAGCACGACAGCCTGGCCATGAGCCAGGGCTGCGGCTGGTCCGGCAGGGCCAGCTCCTGCAGGCGCTGGCGAGGGGACTGCAAGCTCTCCGGCTGCTCCAGTCGGCGATTGCGGATGATCCGGGCCAGGGACCGCCGCGGGGACGTGAGCACTGCTTCCACGTGCGAGGTGCACAGGCACAGGAGGATGGCGCCGCAGCACGCCAAGTGGCTTGCGCGGCCCATCGGAGCCGGAATCGATGCTGCCGCTCCAGAGCAGCGGCGGGGGCCAAACGGCTGCGGAATTCTGCAATTCTTCAAGTTCTGCCAGATGCCTTGGCGACGTACTTGTTTTCCGGATGACGCGGGAATTCAACGGCTGCGAGTCAGAAGCCCGACAGCCGGCTTCAAGACTTGCACGTTTCGAAATTTCGCGCAATTGCCCCTTCCTGGTTGAAGCATCCTATGAAATTTCATGAGACTTTCAATCTTCAGAAGGCCCGGCAGGTAAGTGGAATGAGGTATTGGACTTACGTGGCGCTAAGGTTCCGAAGGGCAAGGTCAGTGGGCAGGTTTGGAGAGCATGGCCGTTGCTGTTTCCCCAATGACAACGCGCTCGAGCGGCGGCGCGAAAAGTATAGGCTGCGTTCCGAGACAGTTACATCTCGGGAGGTCTCGGCGCTTTGAAGCGCGGCCGCACGCGCTTTCTTCCCACGCTCCTCGGCGCACCGACTCTGCACCTCCGTGACCGCGCGCCGCAGTCTGAGGTCTGTGGAGTTGCGCGTCTGTGGCGGATCTCGGGCCGCTTCCAGAAGCTTCTCGTCGCGCGGCGTAGGACCAGTGTTCTCCGCGCGCTCCGGGCGGAAGCACGGAGTCACAGAGCGCAACTGACCTCCCAGGGGCTTTGCGGCAGCAACTTGTGGCCCGGAGGCGGGAAGGACTCGGTGGCGTGTGGTTTTGTGCCCCCACGTGGCGGTCTTTCTGAAGGCTTCGCTCCGCTGCTCCCTCCGAGCGGCCCATGTCTGGCACGCTGAAAGCGACCGCGAGGTCTCCTTACTACCTTCGGTCCCGGGAGCAAAAGGTGAGTCTGCGCGATCCGCACTGCTGCGCTCGGCGATGCGATCCAGCTCGGCCATCGCGCGTGCGTGGAGAGGGGCGTGAGAGAAGCAAGTCTCTCCGATGTCCAAGTCGACTCGATTCGAGTCCGTTCAGTCTGAATGGGGCGGAGGGCGCGACCCGTCTCACACAGTTTCTTTCCCTTCTCGCGTCCTTTTTGTTGCCGCAGATCCCCACGGACTTTGCCCAGGGCTTGGCGCTCGGCGGCGCAGCCACCGCGCGCGGTGCTACCCGGAGACCGCTCCAACGCGTGCAGCCGAAGAAAGATGAGAACGAAGACAACAACATCAGCATAGTCGCCATGGATTCGCTCGACAGTCGCGTCTGCTGTGGGCGGGGCGATGGCATTGCCGAGCCGTCCTCTCCAGCGTCGAGCGCATGTGCGATGGACCTTGAGCAATCCACGCCGCCTGCGCCGGTCGCACCGGCGCAGCTGCTCACCCAGGAGATGGAGATTTCTATCGAGGAGAGTCGCCTGGCGGGCGCGCCGAGCGGACCGATTTACAATCTGCCCGTGCCTGAGAGGGCGGAGCTGCTCGCCGTGGCAGAGGGCACGGCCGAGGAGCTCCTGGCATCGGCCCTCGCGATGGCTCAAACCGCTGGAGAGGACGAGTGGGCCAAGCGGCACGACGCGATCATCTGCTTCCGACGGCTAGCTGATGACGCCGGGAGCCGCGGGCTGATCGCGGAAACCTTGGCGGAGTGCTTGGCATGGCTTGCAGACGCCATACGATCTGAGCGCTCCGCGATCGCCAGGAACGGGCTGCTGTGTGCCACGGAGTTTTTCGAGCATTTCGGAGCCAGCGAGTCGGCGACGGATGCGTGGGGGGCGCACATTGCGAACATTGTTGAGACTCTGCTGCACCGATCTGCTGGGGGACCCAAGTTTGTGGGCAACGCCGCCAACGCCGCGCTTACCGCGGCCGTGAAGCACGTGGACGCAGCCAGTCTCTGCGTCGTTTTGCGAAATGGCTTGAGCGATCGCAACCCGGACGTTGCCGGGAATGCTGCGCTCCATATTGAGGGCTGCCTGGCGAGGCTGGGCGTGCAGAGCAAGGGGAGCAGGGCAGGCGCGGGCGAGGGCGAGGGCGAGGGGGAGTCCAAGCAGCGTGAATCGGAAGTCCCAGGCTGGTGGACGGCTCTGGAGGGTGCGGGCTACCGAGTGGAGGACCTGACTCGGGACATGGCGCAGCATTGCCATGCTCGCTCAGCGATCGGGCGGCTACATTCGCGGCGGTCCCTGCAGCGGCTACGGGCCGCTTTAGGACTGGAAAGGTTCACATCCCTGCTACACAGCTCGCTGCCATCAGGGGCCCAGGTGCAGACGGTGCTGAAGAGCACCGCCTCGAAGCGAAAAGCGGGAGTGATGAGTGGGAGCCGCCAACCAGCCTCGCAGCTCGTGGCCAAGGGAACGAGGATCTCGCTGAAGGACCGGATCCTCGCGGCGCAGAGGACAGCGCAGGGGTCCACCGATGGTGCGGCAGCGGATGCCTTGAGAACCCCCGTGGTCGACCGAGCTCCCGCCGAGAGGTTGCCCAGCGGCGTCACCAGGATAGATAGACAGGGCGCCCACGGGTTCACACAGGAAGCTGCACATCGCTGAGCCCAGCCGCCCTGAGAGCTACCCAGACCCAGAAGTTCCGCGAATAGAGTCCCTGAAGTCGGTGCCCAAGGCGCCGAGCGAGGCTGCCTGTATGAATCCTTTTGTGAACAGCATCCATAGTATCCCAGCTGGTTGAAGCAGCGAGGTCTGCGAAGACCGCAAATGACCCAGGCGCTGTTCGGGCGTCCTAGAGAATTCACTCAAGATGCGGATCGCCGACTCGAAACGTTGAGCGAAAGCGCTGAAAAAATGAACAAGGCATCCTTGCGCTGTCTGAGCGTCGCCGCTCGATCACGACTCCGTCCATAGGGAAACGCAGCCTTACTTACAGAATAGCCACGTCGAGAAAATGAAAAAAAAAACTCACGAACACCGCATGCGCCACACCGCCGCTGCACCTGAAGCACGCACGAGCAACTCATCCCGCAAAAGCACCACTCTTATCTACAGACGCGTCGCACACGATCCTCACGAGCCTTCCTCCCAATCCTGCCGGATTGAGTAGAAGTCTTCTTCCGCGTCCATGTCCGTCTCGTTCTGCTCGTCACCGAAATCGCTGTCCAGCTCTTCGTCCTCTTCGTCGACCGAGGAAAAGAGCTTGCTCCTGGCGATGCAAGTAAAGAAGATGATCCGCTTCAGCGCCTTGTTGAAAAAGAAGTAATTGAAGCTCCAGAGAGTCCCCTCGCTGAACGGATCTCCATCCAGGTCAGGAATGTAGCGGTACACCTCGCACTCCCGGAGCCGGATGATGTCCTCCTGCGCGACGCGACACAGAACAGGAGTTAACGCCGGCCTCTTTTCCGCACGCTGTGCAGCGGCGACTGCTCGGACCGAGACAGAGAAGGAAAAGACGGGCGTTTCGGCCGTACCACGGTCCTCCAGACATCGACAAGGAACTTCTTCTCGGTCCCACTGGTGAGACCTTCTATTCTGAACTCGTCCACGTGAGCCAGGTGCGTGTTGATGTCGTTCACGACGAAACTGAGGTGAGATTCCTTGAGGAACTGCTCGGGACGGAGAGACCTGCAGGATCGCGCGCAGCGAAGCGTCAGTCGTCGCTCGCCACGTCGGACGGGCGCGCTTCAGGCCCAAAGTAAGGGTATTCGGCAGCTCTCGATCACAGGGTGCTTCCGAATTCTCGTCCTGCCTCGTCGGGGCGCGATGGCGTCTTCGCTTTCGCAACTCGACCGCAAGGCTGCGACTTGCGCCTCTCTGCGCCTCCGCCCACCCGGCACGACCGAGCCGCCCGAACACGCTCACGCCTCATGATGCCACAGCGCACTTACGAGAAGTCGTAATCCGGAAAGCTGGCGTTCATGGTGATGATGAGGTCGATCAGAAGGTTTCGAGTGGAGGACTCCGAAAGGGGTCCAAGTGGAGACTCGGCGGGGGACTTGGGGCTGGTGGCGAGCTCCTGCTTCAGCTGTCGGTCCAGCTTGCGCGAGAGGCGCTTGTCGTCGCCGGCTCGTTTACAGCTGAAGGCTTCGACGCGGCCGTCGAGGACGATGTCGCCCATCTCGAAATCACTCAGCAGGTTTGTGTAATGCGCGAGGCGCGGGTCTTCCAGGTACTTCATGGTGGTACGCTTCGGCAAACCTAGGGCGATGGCGAAAGCCACCGCTTAGTGGTGTTTCGGGCACATCCTCGCGGGCCGATAAGGAAGAACGGAGGAAAACGGCGCTGCGGAAACCACGGAGTTCGACCAAAACTTCGTGGCGTAATTCAGAGCGCTTTCCGAAAGGGTGAAACTCTTCTGCTTTCTTACTGATATTCCCTGCGCTGGGGAGTGAGGATCATGCGTGCATCATTGTCAAAATAGACTTGGCCGTTTGTCCTACATCCTATGATATCATATGTATATTGATGGATGGCTGACTGGTCTCGAAGATGCACCCCGGCGGTGTCAGGCAGTGGCCGCATTCAACCTGAACAGGCTTCCAACATGCATCTGGGTTTTACATTTGCGCTTCCACCAATCACGCCTCGCGCCGGCATTTCCGGGGATCGGTCGTGTCGCGCCCTCGTGTCGCGAGCCATTTGGCTTGCAGCGTTGTTTGCCGTCGGGAGATTTTCGAACCGGCAAGCTGTGCCCAGCCGCCGAACTGCGCGCTGGAGAGCGGTTCTGGTCTCCTCCTCCATCCCCGCCTGCCCGATGTCTTCAAGTGCTGCACAGCGCGTTCGTGGCTGGTGGGCCTGACGGCGACTCCGAGGCGTGCGAGCTCGTGTGCTCCATGAGTCGATCCCCGAGCCGCGGCATTGCTCCTGAGCCTCCTGCTCTCGTTGAACGCTCGGTGAAGCTGACGCGACGCGATGAGCATCGACGAAAGAGGCCACGGGACGGCCTGCGTCTGAAGCTCTAGGCTGCTCCCTAAGGGTCCGAGGAAAATGGAGGTGGACGAGGAGGATGCCTCGTCGTCTTCCGTCTCTCCTCTTCTGTCAAGCGACTCGCAGGCATCGCCTCGCGCCCAGAGGCCCACTGCCAAGGATCGACTCCTCCTCCGGCTCGCGGCGGCCCGAAGCAGAAGAGAGCAGGCGCAGGCAAGAGACCGAGACACTCTCCTGCAAAGTGACTCGGACTTGGCTGTGGACTTGGCTGTGGACTTGGCTGTGGACTTGGACGTGGATTTGGACGAGGATTTGGACGAGGATTTGGACGCCGACAGCGATGCCAGGTCGGAGCATGAAGAGAAGCAGACTGCGTTTTGTATGCATACAGCAGCAGAAAGAGAGAATGGGGTTCGGATGAATGCCGAGAGAGTCTTGCTGGGTACGGACAAGGGGGTGGAAAGTACCGAAGCGAAGCGGCGGCCAAGACCGCGACTGCAGAGCTACGGCGCGGCAAGCAGTGACAGGGAAGCACGGGCAGGCATGAATCGGCGTAGAGAAGCGCATGATCTAGCCGAGCTCGCGCACACCGAATCGCTGCCACCGGAAGGCGGTTCGCTGCACCAAGACGTCCTGTACGCGAGCCATGACTTTGCGAGCGGCCGGCTGGAGCTGGAGTTCATGCCAGCGGCGCAGAGCGTTCCAAAGACGACATCGCCAGCTCTTGCCGACGGATTTCAGGGGATGCCGCAGACTGCAGCAGAGTCCAATTCGCTCGAGGACGATCAGTTCTTCATTGAAAGGCGCAAAGCGCCACGGGGCGCGCGGAGAAGAAGACGAAACCGGACTCTCGAGCAGCGCGGGTCCTTTCTTGAGCGACTTCAAGAGGATCAGATGCGCAGGGATCAGAACCGTCGCCAAGCGCTCAAGCATTCTAGAGATGAGCTGCGCCGCAGTAGGAATAAGACCGTTGCTGTGAGCAGACACTCCAGGAAACTGCTGGCGGAGTCGGGCCGCGTTCCCCTGTGGACGACCGGCTTTGCCAAACGAGCCCTTAAATCCAGGAGGGAAGATCGGCAGGTTGCCGTCGAGGATTCGTCGCAGCCAGAAGAACTTGGCGGGGTAGGGAAGGATCTCGCGGACGATGGCATCAGGGACCCGGCGTCTTCTCTGGATTCGCGATCGACAAACTGCGCTAGCCTGCTTCTTGGGATGAGGGAATCGGAGGTGTCCGGCAGCCTACGTGCCGCCATCCTTCGTCGGTATCGGAGCATCTCCAAGGCAAGACGCCAAGAAGGCGAACCCGCCTATACGCGACGGAGTCCGAATCGGGCGGCGATCCTGCAAATCGTCGTGCCTTGGCTTCGCGATTTTGAGTTGAAGAGTGGCTTGCTCGACGTGGGTCAGTTCGCAGTCATCCTTCGCGATTTGGGAATGTGTAGTGCTTCCGTAGCGAGGCGGCTTCGGCAGGAAGGCAATGCCAATGGCGATGGCGAAGGCGAGGATGCGCCTCCGGCATCCGCCTCTGCGATTGCACTGCTCTGGGACTACCTGAGAGAACGACGGCAGAGGCACGTGGGCCTGTCGGGTTCCACAGTCGTGGACGTGGCCTCTGCCGTGATTGCCGACTCGTCCTTGAAGCCGAGGCTGCAGCCCGCTGAAGCATCCTCGAAGCCGAAGCATCTCCAGCAGCGAATGGAGGAGGAGGTGATGCAGCTGGAGATCGACGACGCCTTGGGCCTGCTCCGTGAGCACTGGTTGGCGTTCCTTGCTACGCCCACTGAGGGCGGCAACCTTCGAGGAGAGGCCCTCAAGGACTTCCTCTGGGCTGCAACGGAGTACGCTCCCATTGAGGCTTCATCCAGTAGGATTCGAGCGGAGAAGTCGGAGTTTGCGGGGCACGGCTCGATGCCGCGGCACTCGAGCTTCCACAGGAGCCGTTATCTGAAGGTGATTCGGGAGCGAGAAGAGGAGTGCACCTTTGCGCCAGCGATCAATGGCATCAGCCGTCTTCTCGACCAGAAGCACCAGCAGCGGCTGCTGGAGAAGCATCACCTGCCGGGGTCGGCCACACGAGAGGAGCTGCTCGTCGCCGAGCAGGAGGCCTCGTACCAGTGGCGCCACAATGAGCTCCAGAAAAAGCAGCAGGAGGCGGTGAGCGCTTGCACTTTTCGTCCTCACGTCCTCTCACCAGCCAAGCCAGTGCGAGCTGCCCGCTCAGGAGCGCCGGGCTCTCTTCACGGAGGGAGTCCCTACGCGGAAGCTTCTGCTTATCGCGGTGAGCCGCGGTCTCACTTTTCTTCGCCGGGCGAGCGGCAGTCGGGCGCTTCTTGTTTTGAGAATCGGGATGCCCTGAACGTCTTCGACGCTCTGTACCTCGATCACAAGGATCGCGAGACGAAGTGCCGCCTCAGGAAGGAAGCTGGCGAGCTCAAGACACGTGAACAGCAGGAGCTCGAGGCGCACTGCACATTCACGCCGCGTCTACAGAGAAGACCCGTCGTCGATCAGTCCGATTCCAGCATTCTCACCGAGTGGCAGATCGAGGGTATTCGAGGCTTCGCCCGTCGCACTCGAAAGGCTCAGCGGATGCACGACGAGAAGATGCGGATACAACGCGTCGTGGAGTTCCGTTCGGGGGAGTATTGGAGATCTACTGCGAAGTCTCCGACGAAGACGCAGCTCGATCCCTTCAACCTCAGTCCGCCTTCGTGGCGGTATCTGGAGAGGATACGGAGGAAGGAGGCGGACAGGGCTGCGGAGAAGAGCCTGCTGGACCAGCGCGAGAGGATCCGGCGACTACGAGCGCGGCGCGCAGCAGCACGAAGCGCAGCGAAGAGCCGGTTCGATAGGCATGTCCAGAGCCACCTAAGATGCCATGATCTTCCCTCCGTGGTGCTCGAGGTCATTACCGTCGATGGCATCAAGACGAAGTGCCCGGTCTGGTTCGACGAGGCGATTGAAGATCAGGCGCAGCGGTTTGTCGCCGCGCACGGTATCCGCATGGATGCCGTCGCGAAAATCGCCTCGGCCATGGAGGCTGCGCTCGAAGCCGTAAAGGCGGCAGCCGTTGCGCGGCGGGCGCAAGATCAAGCGCTTGGCGTAGGTAGAGGAGATCCGCAAAGCCCAGAGCCGAGTGGAGAAGACATGCTTGACAAGGAGATCGACGAGTGAAGGCGAAAGCGTAGACGTTCCTTGACCACGAAGGACGAATCCCAAGCGGCGATCTCATCGCTCTCGCCTCGCCTCGCCTCGCCTCCTGTCACATACGAACTCCAATTATGTCGAGAACCTCTGACAGCGACGAGACAAAGTGATCGACTAGATCGGATCCCTCCAGCAGCTTGCTTCCTGGTGTTCGGATGAGGATCGTACGGCACCCCGCGAGCCTTCCACACTTCATGTCATCCTCGTGATCTCCGCAGAAAATGACTTCATCAGGTAGACACCTCCACTCGCGGCAAACATGCTGCGCAACTCGGGGATCAGGCTTGTTATAGGGGAAATTCCGAGAGAGCCGAGGATCGAACACATCCTCCCGTCCTGAGAACCCGGCCGCGTCGAGGAAGTGCTCTACCGCAGCGTCCATATTTCTAGTTGAGATGGCCAACCGCACGCGAGACTTGCTCAGGCTCCCAATGGCACGAGTAAGATCCGGCTGCAACTTCATGTTCGCCAGGCCTTCGCGCTCCTCTTCTTCGATGATCCGCATCGCCTCGACCTGCTCCTCTTCGGATCGCTTCTTAATCGTCGCCAGGATGTCTTCCCCCGGCTTCAGGCCCAGGCGGGATCGCATGCGCGCAAAATCAATCTGCCCAGGCAGCGTAAGGGTGCCGTCCATGTCAAAGATGATCCCTCGAATGCCGATGGCCTTTCCCACATCAGCCTCGTTTACGTAGCGGAGTGCTCTCAGCCCACCGGGGGGGCTGAGAAGGTCCGGTGCGCTTTGTATGATCTGCAGCTCTGCGGCGCTTACTTCATGCGTTCGCCGAATGACCGCCACCATCGTCGAGCAGGCGTCCTCAAGCGCCCGGGGAAGATCGTCGCCGGAGGTATGGAAGTGGGAGAGCAAGAGGGCCGCGAAGAGATCTCCGCAGCCGACGTAGTTCCCTTCGACCTTCGGGATGGCGATAGTGTACCTGCGGATGGATTCCGGCCCCTCCCGGGCGTCGCTGGCGAACATTGTGATGCGCTTTCCGTCGCTGTTGCTGTCCTGGAGATCCAGGCTGGTGATGACAGCGATGGGGACGCCCTTGGCATGGAGCACGTCGCAGGCTGCCACGGCATCTTGCATGCTCTCGATCCGTATCCCGCTCAGGATCTCCGCCTCGAACTGGTTGGGCGTGATGATCGTCGCCAGCGGCAGCAGCAGCTCCTGGTACACTGGCACGTTCTCCTCCGGGACATACAGCCGTCCGTGGTCCCCAAGCACCGGGTCCACCAGGACAACCAGGGTGTCTCGGATGGCCTTGATCTCCGTCACGAAGGTGGCCAGGCGTCGCAGAAGCTCGGCGCCGCGGGCGTATCCCGTCAGCACGTGCGTGTAGTCCTTCAGGAAGTCGTTGGCTCTCATGGCGTCAATGACCTCTTGAAACTGCTCGGGCTCCATCACGCTGCCCTTGAGCTGCTTGTAGCCGGGCCGGTTGCTGAAGTGCACCGTGAGCAGCGGGTCCACCTCCAGGCCCAGGAGCTGCATGGGGAACACGGCGGCCTTGTTCCCGACGTTTCCCCGGACCGTGTGACTCTGGACGCTGAGGACGCGAGCACAGCTCGCGAGGCGCACACCAGCCACCGCCATGGCCACCACGACGCAGCTGCGGACCATGCGAGGCTGGGGGGCAGCAACGCCCCGAAAAGCCGCCGCTGGCGTTGGACGCGTGGCGTTCCTGGCCGAGGTCGCACTAGCGGGCGTGCGGAGCAACGACGTCAGTGTCCGAGCCCCTACCCTTGCTCGAGTCTCCCGCCGCCGGCAGTTGCCTTGAGCAGGAATGGGCAAGCGGGATGCTATTCGTCTTCGGTCGCCGTCGGTTACCCTTGGTGGTCGTCGGGGTGCAAGTGACGGGCTGCGGGCGGGGCGTCGAGAGGCATCAAAAACGGGAGTTGCGTGTTCTTGCTCTCGTGCTGCGGGCCCCGGCGTCAGCGGCTTCCGACAGCCTCGAGCCACTAGAGCAGCCCGGTGTACTCGCGCACGAGTCTCTTCAAGTACGACAGGACGATCGCGTCGAACTTCTTCAGGACGGCCGAGAACGTGGGTGCTTGGAACAAGCCGTAGTAGGAGGCCTTGATCAGCCGCCGTATCAAGCCCGCGGACTTCTTTAGCTTCCCCGGTGCCACGAAAAGCTGCCGCATTTGAGGCGGAAGCGTGTCAACGATGCGATACCACCGCGTCTTCAGCGTGTAGAGCTGGAACAACTTGCCGAGGAGCACGCAAAGGAGGGCCATCAGCAAGGTGGTCAGGACAACCCGCACGGCGCCAAGAAAGGCTGTCCAGATCCAGACTTTGGAGGAGTCCACCGACACATTCCGCGCCACAGACACGGCCGCAACGACGGTCGCCGCAATCGCGAAGGACAGGCCCGCAACGGCAAGTCCCTCGAGCACGAACTGGTCCCTCGAGCCCGTCGAGAACACCGTCGGTCCGGGCTGGGAGAACTCGTTGTAGAGGGCCGTCCCCCGAATGATGCACGACACCGATCCTGAGACCCCAAACGCGTAGATGAGGAAGCTCGCGATCATCCAGATCCACTTCTGTCGGACGAACGCCACGGCGCGATCGAACCGATCGTCCACGAAGTGCGAAACAGTTGCCATGAGAATCGTCACCAACGCGATGATCGCGAAGGAGAAGGTCGCGTCGCCTCGGATCTTCAGCTTCACCCCGAAGACCTCTCCCACTTTGGCCGCAAAGGACTGGCCAGAGATCGCCTGGTAGTCCTCGTAGCGAAACATGTCATCCGCTCCGGCCACGGGGTCGCCCTTGCTCTCCTGCGGCGGCACCATGAAGGTGTGGGGGGCCCGGGTGATGCTGTAGCGCCCCAGGATCGGACGGTTCAGATCCACATCCACGACACAGAAGTAGAAGGCAGCCCTCTGGCCCCTGAGGCTCTGCTGATACGCCCTCGACGCCTTCCTCATGGCCTGCAGAACGACGGGTGCAAAGCTCATTCCAGCGCGATCTTCCGGTGCAGATGAAGACAGTCCCACACAAGACGTACCTCCCCTGCCTTGAGGCAGGCAACGCAGTTGTACTGGGGCGCTTGAGCCGTGAACAGGAGAACAAGGCCGAAGTCGCGCTTCTTCAGCACAATGTCCATGAACATGTCCGTCGAGAACTCCACGATGCCGTCGCCGTCCATCGCGCTGTCCATCTGCCGCCGCCTCTTCTGCATGGCCTTCTCCCCGCTGCTCTTCGCCGCCTCCGAGACCAAGGCGCCCAGGAGGAGAAGCACCACCGTCAGCTGTACGGCCCTCATGATCACGGGAGAGCGCTGAGGCGTTGAGGCCTTGAGGCGTTGAGGCAACACGAAGCCGCCGAAGCAGTGGGGTACGCCGCACTTTTGTCCCTGGCAGCTGCTCGCTATCAAAGCTCACGCAAGCACTGATTCCGATGCCGCGAGAGAGCGGCGTCGGTGGCACCCAGATGCGCCACCGGAGAAGTGGGGAGAGAGAGAGAGAGAGAGAGAGGGAGACAAAGAGGTTTGCAGGGCGCTCGTCCCCACTCATCTTGATCAGCTGATCGGCGCTTCCCGGATCTCCGATCTGCCGCGCCAGCCGGCCTGGCTTCGAGCTGCTATAGGATTGGCTAGGAAGCGCCTTTGGGGGCGCGTGGGGGGATGTCGGCCTCCAAGCAGTCTGCGGACGGCCTTTGGGCGCAGCTGCGGCGCTTCGACGCCCATCCCAAAGCGCTGGAAGACTTCCGTGTGCACACGCGCTATGGAGGCGTCGGTGCGTGGTGTCTCTGAGGCGTTGCCAAGACTTCTCTGGCGCTCACAGCGTGTCCGCACAGTGTCTCTGGTGGCCATAGCGCTGATGCTGCTTCTCAGCGCGAGTGAGCTGAGATACACGATGCAAAGAGACCTGGTGGACAGGTACGAGTGCGGAGGGAGCGCGCAGGAGCCGGCGCGGCGCGTGCGCTTTGGAGCTTCGAGCTGTGACGCGTTGCTCGCCATGCTTGGCCCATCATCCCCAGGCTCTTCGTGAACAGCACCCGCAAGCAGGAGCTGGCGATCAATTTCGACATCACTTTCCCGAAGATTCACTGCAGCCTGATCGGCGTGGACGTGAACGACCAGATCGGCAACCCACAGGACGGCGTCAAGAAGTCGGTCAACAAGCGGAGCCTCTCGAGCAGCGGCGAGGTCATTGGAGAGGTGCTGCATGAAGACACCAAGACGCTGGAGCACGAGTCGGAGTTTGCCGGCGAAGGAGGCGACGGGGACGCGGAGTTGCAGGACGGCAAGGGAGCCGGCGAGAAGGCTCAGTCGAACTGCGGGGACTGCTACGGAGCCGGTGAGGAGGGGCAGTGCTGCAACACCTGTGACGACGTTCGATTGGCGTACCAGAGGCGCGGGTGGAGCTTCGACCCCGCCTCGGCGGTGCAGTGCAAGAGCGAGGAGTTCCAAATGCTGGAGCTACAGAAGTCGGGCCAGGGCTGCCGCCTGAAAGGCGAGGTGGAAGTGACGAGCGTCGCGGGCAACTTTCACTTTGCGCCCGCTGAGCGCCTGAAGTCGAGCCACCGCAACCAAGCGGAGGCCCTGAAGTTCACATTCCAGCAGTTCAACGTTAGCCACACCATTCACAAGCTGTCCTTCGGTCGGGAGTTCCCGGGCATCCGAGACCCCCTGGATGACCACAGCAAAGTCATCACCGACGGATACGGCATGTACCAGTACTTCGTCAAGGTGGTCCCGACAACGTACAGGTACCTCAACGATGAGCACGAGCCCATCGTGAGCAACCAGTACAGCGTCACCGAGCATCTGCGCCACGTTACTCCTGGCTCGGACCGGGGGCTGCCCGGGGTGTTCTTCTTCTACGACATCTCCCCGATACACGCGATCTTCGAGGAGCGCAGGCGGCGAGGGTGGTCACAGTTCTTCACCAGCATCTTCGCCATCTGTGGTGGCCTTTTCGTGTGCCTGGGATTCGTCAATGACTTCCTCCACAGCGCCACGAAAAGGCGGCGACCTTCACCGACGTAGAGCATCGGCAGCAAAATGATCTCGCTTCCTTTTGACAAGGTGCTGCGTGCGTTCCCCTTCTCCCTTCTCACTTCTCATCGTGGCAAAGGGATCGGTGGAGGGGTGCAGGGATGCTGGAGAAGGTCAAGGCTCCGGAAGACTGACAGGAGAATCGGAGTTGAGACGTTGAGCGCCGCCGCGCTTGCGGAAAAAGGACCGCAAAACCAGAAATCACACATTAAACGTTTCGAAACTCCCCGATTCTCCGGGACCAACCGCGTCCGAGATCATTTTAAATTATTTTCTACTCAATACCATTCTAAACTATAATATTTTGAATATTTCCATTAAGTTCCTTTATTATAGCATACTAAAAAACTTGGGAATTATTTCAAATGATGCCCTTTGGGGCTGGAACAAGCGCGGCGCGGGATGAAGGCCGCGCATCGCTTTGGGCGGCACTACGACTGCGCGCTTCTTCGTGTGCGGCCAGTGCTCCCTCTGAGGAACGCGAAAGCACAAGGCTGCTCCACTCTGTGGGCTCCGCTGCTCCTTCTGGGTGGGAGCCGCAGTGACGGGTGGACGGAGCTCAGCTCTTGAAAGATACGAGAGACGAGGCTTCCGTCGGAGGATTGGAGCCGCTCATTCGAGGCACTCAATCGCCGGCATCGCGGCTGCATCGACGCTGCAGAGGATCCATGGCAGAGGAGGACATTGAGGAGCGCTTCTCCGCTCTGGAACAGCAGTATGTGGCGCTCACGAGGGAGAGCACAACCATCAAAGCGACGGCGGCGGCGACATCCGCGGAAAATGACCAGCTGAAGTCAGAAGTCGAGCGACTGAAGAAGCAGCTTGAGGAGAACGCGACGTCTCAATCAAGTAGCGAAGCGCTGCTCCGCGAGAAGGATGACATGATCGCCCGCCTTCGTGGCGATGCGGCAAGCTCCGTGGAGCGCGCTGATCGAAGCGCGTCGGAGGTCGACAGGCTGAAAGACGAGCTCTCGGACAACCTGCGAGCGGCACGGGAGATGTCTCGCACCCTTGCGAAAGCGCGTGACGAGGTGGCTCAGAAGGAGGCGAAGATCGTGGAGCTCAAGCTTGAGCAAGAGCGGGCTTTGAAGTCCAAGGAATCCGTCGAGAAGCACAACGCCTGGCTTGAAGAAGAGCTCAAGCTCAAGACCGAGGAGCTCCTGTCCTTGCGCCGTCGCGGAGCAGCGGAGCGCATCGAGCTCCAGACGAAGACGACAGAAGCGCAAGCGGAAGCCAGTTTGAACATAGCCAACCTGAAGACCGCCAAGGAGGAGATCCAGAAGCTCAATGCGCTCGTGGAGAAGGAACGGCAAGCGCTTCTCGACGCCCAGAACGAGAACACCACCGCGCAGCAGAAGTTCGATGCGGAGCTCCGCGCTCAGACGAGATTTGCTGAGCTACACAAGGAGCGGGCTTTGGATGCGGAGCGAAGCCTCGAACGGGAGCAGGAGCTCACGCAAAGCCTGCAGGGGCAGCTTGCGCACCAGAGCGAAAGGCTGCGAAGTGAAATCAACGAGCTGCTGGAACGGCATGAGGCGGAACTGGACAAGCAGAAAGCGGACGCTTCTGCTGCGATCAAGCAGCTAGAAGAGGCGTTGAACAAGGCCAAGGAGGAGCGCGCCGCGGAGGAAGAGTCGCGACAGATGGCGCTGAGCGCGAACGTCCTCGACACCGGTTTGCAAATCACCAACACGGGAATGAACATCACCGAGGTGTACGAGAACTACGAGAGGAAATCCAGAGAGTGTGATCAGTACAAGGCCGAGAAGGAGCGACTGGAGATCTACCTTTCCCGAATCCTGAAGGATATCGAAGAGAAGGCGCCCGTGCTTGCTGCTCAGAAGCGGGAGTACCAGCGTGTCCTGCAGAGCTATGGGCACCTGACTACGCGGTACGAAGAGGCCTGCAAGGAGCTTGAGGAGGTCCGAAGCGAGGCCATGGCCGCAGCGGACGAAACGGATCGTCTCCGGGAAGAGAACGGTGCGCTCCAGCAGGAAGTCCAGGATGTGTCCGCGCAACTACGCGCGATGCTCCAGAAGGAGATGGGAGGTGGCGCTGCCGTCATTCCCGACACCACCCCGGCGACTGATTTCGTGCGCAACAGCGAAGAGACCATCTCCGAGCATCTGGTCAGGTTCAGCAGCGTGGAAGAGCTGCAGAAGAAGAATGCGCAGCTTCTCCGGGTGGTTCGCAAGCTAAGCCGCCGCGTCGAAGAAGAGGATACGCTCGCTTTGAGCGAGTCGCGAATCGAGCATCAAGCTGCGCTGAAGCAAGCCCTCAAGCGGCTTGAAGAGCTCCGCACGGCACGCTCGAGGCAGGAGGAAATGATGACCGTCATCGTCCAGCAACGCGACATGTACCGCGTGCTGCTAGCTCAAGCGGACGCTCGCTACGCGTCCGCTTCCCCCAAGAAAACGTTGAGCGCATCTGCAAGCCCGGCAGAAGCGTCGCTTGCGACGGCTGCCATGCTTCCAACCACGGGCACGGAGGGCCTCGAGACGGAGCTGGAGCAACTCCGAGACCAAGTCACCGCCAGCAAGGAAGCTGCGCGCATCCAGGGAGAAACGGCTGACCGTATGCGACAGGTGCGTCATGGCCGCCATGCCGAATGGGCGCTCCGGAAAAGAAGCTGGTCGCGTGTGCCGAGAGAACTGGCAGCTTGATCGCAAACCCAACAGCTCTCTTTGACTGCGTATGAAGTGAGGGTTTAGAGTATTGCGAATAGAAACCTCTGATGCTTTTCCCCGGGGTCCTCGGCGAACCGACCGGGACCGCGAATTAATGGTCGGAAACAAGCGTGCTTCGTCTGACGAGTCGTTCTGTGCTTCAAATTCTCACAGGAGGCCAGTCAAGCCCGGGCTGAAGCTGCGCGGGCTACATCCTCCGTGGCTTTCGAAAAGGATCGCAACGAGCGCCTCAGCCAGATGGTGGATAGCCTCCAGTCGGAGAATCAGCGCACTCAGCATCGGGTGGCGGAGCTGCAAGGGCTTCTGGTCGCTCAGCAGAAGGCGATGGCGGACAAGGACACGGAGACGCTGGACGTCAAGGCCCGCATGAAGCGCGTCGAGGCCAGTCTCCGACGCGCAGAGACCGACAAGGAGATTGCAGATGCCTCAGAGAAGCGCGCCCTCAGCGAGTGTGCGTCGCTGCGAGCGGAGAATCAGCGTCTCAACGGATTGCTGGAGAGCATCCAGCGAATTGAAGCCGGTCTCGCCGCGAAGAATTCCGAAGACTTTGCTCACCTTGAGAAGGCCAAGGAAGGCCTCGAAGGAGAAGTGGCTGCCGTGAAGAAAGAGCTTCGGTCAGCGCAGGAGACTTCTGCTGCGGCTCTCAAGCAGGCTCGAGATGAGATGGCTGAGACGAGGTCGATTGTCGATGAGAAGGAGCAGCACCTCACGAAGATGCGCAAGATCGCCACGTCCATGCGGGAGAAGCTGGCGGCAGCTGAGGAGCGCTCGAAAGTGCTACAGGGCCAGCTCGAGTCCAGTCACAAGAGACTGGATGCCCTGGCAGCTGGCTCCAACGCAAGCTCGGTGCTCAGCGCGGACCTGGCGCAGAAGGAGCTTGCTCTCGCCGACGTCGAGAAGCAGCTTCAGGCCGCGGTGGCAAGTGCGGAGGAAGCGCAGCGTCATGTCGAGCAGTACAAGGCCATTGCTGGGGGCCACGAAAAGACGCTCAAGGAGCTCAATGAGACGCTCGAGAATTGGAAGAGGGACGCGCAGAAAGAGGTGGACGCGGCAAAAGCGGAGGCAGCTGACCTCAAGGAGCGCTTGAAGGAAAGCCACAAGCGTCTTTCGGCCGCCCTCCAGGAGAGCGTCCGTCACAAGGAAGCGTCTGATGGAGAAGTGGCGAGCGCCCGCCACCGCATGAGAGACCTGGAAGATCGTGTCGAGGGTCTGGAGAAGGAGCTGGAGGACACTCGCAGGCGCTGCGATGTTGCCGTCGCAGATGCGAAGGCTCATATGAGCGAGGCGCAGGAAGCACGCGAGCACTATGAGCGCGAGCTAGAGCTGCACGCGAAAGCTGCAAAGCGGGTGCGAGACGTGGAGGAGAGGTCGCGGGATCGGGAAGCAGAAGTCGTCCGCCTTGAGGAGGAGCTTAGCGCCGCGAAAAGTGAGCTGGTGACCTCGAGGTTGCAGTCTAAGGACGAGTGTGACAAGCTGCGAAAAGCCGCGGACCGCAGCGATCGTCGGCGCCGCGACATGGAAGCGCAGAATGATCTGCTTCACGCGGAGCTGCAGCGAATCGCGGCCCAGATGGATAAACTTCAAGATCAAGCCCCGGCTCCGTCGACCTCAGCGGCTCTTCCGGGACTGCCGGGAGCCGGTGATGGCAGCACCGCGGCGGCTCCGGCCCAGCAAGGAGCCCAGGAGCAGAAGGAATCGCGCCCAGAGATGTCCGAAGAAGGCATCGGCGCAGCAGAAGCGGGAGCTGGGACGGGAGCCGGCGTGGGCGTGGATTCCGGCGTGGATCCCGTCCAGAAACAGAACAGCGAGCTTCGTCAGGTCGTGGCCTTCCTCCGCCGCGATCGTGAACTGGACAAGGCCAACGTTGAGGTGCTTGAGCATGAGAGGGATCGGCTGAAGGCGCAGATCGCGGCCTTGCACCGGAGCCTCGACGAAGCGCGGACTGAGGCCCGTCAGGCCGCCGCAGTCGGCGCTGACGAAGCAACGCGCAAAGCCGAGCACGAGTCGCTGCTGGCGCAGATCCAGCAGATGAACCTCCTTCGGGACAGCAACAGCATGCTTCGGCAAGAGACCGAAGGCGCGCGAGCAGCAGAGAAGAAGGCCCGGGAGACCTGCAATCGATTGACTCAGCGCCTGGACTCCTTGGACGCCAACGTGCGGAAGCTGCAGGCCGCCCTGTCAGCTACCGAAGGGGACAAGGCTGCGCTCGAATCCGAGGTCACCTCCTGGCGTGACCGCGTGAGCAAGATGGTGAGCAAGTACCACCAAGTCGATCCTGAAGAGCACCGGCAGCTGCAGCTCCAGAAAGCAGAGCTCGAGAGCAGATTGAAGACGGAAGCAGAGAGCGCGCAGAAGGCTCAGAGCCGCAACTCCGAGCTCACCGAGCAAGTTCAAGCGCTCCAAGCGATGATGAAAACCACACGCGAGGGCACCGTCAAGCGCCTCAAGAAAGCGCGCGAAGACCAGGCCGGGCTCTTGAGCAAAGTTGCAGAGCTGGAGAAGGAAAAGGCGCGTTTGGCGAAGGAGAAGAGCGATGCTGCCAAGGCGACCGAGAGCGGATCGTCATACCAGCAGAAACGCATCGAACAGCAAACGGTGCAGCTAAACAAGATGAGGGATGTGATGAGGAAGTACAAGAGCCAGCTCGAGGCCCTGATGCAGGAGAATGAGACTCTTAAAGGAGCAGCGGCGAAGACCACGCCGGAAGATACTACCCCATCGGCAAAGCCGTTCGCGACTAGTCTGCGGCCAGCAACCGCTCAACCGCCGAGCGCGGCGAAGGCCGTGGAGGACACAGCGCCTGCTGCGTCCCTTGATGCAGAGGCGAAGCCCTTCTCACCGGCCTCTGGCGCGTCCAAAGCACGCAAGGCCGGTGCGAAGAAGCTCACCGCAGCGAAGCTTGCAGAATCAAGGAAGGCCCCCGGCCCTAGCCCCGCAGCCGCCGCTTCAGCAGCAGCCAAGGAAGCTGTAATGGCATCAGCATCTGCACAGGGGAAGGACGTTGGCGAGAAGGCAGCGCAAGCAGCGTCAATTCCTCAGGTCGCTGGTGTTCCAAGCGGTGCGCCGCCAAAAGACGCAGCCGCGGCTCCGACCATGGAGACGAGCAAGGCAGCCGAGGCTGACATGGAGAGCGCGAAGGCCCTTCCTGAATCAGTGACAGGAGCGACGGAGATGGTGGAAATGGCAATTGACCAGCCGGAAGACACCCCAGGGGCCGACAGGAAAGAGGAGGCAGCACCCGGCGCTTCCAGCGCATTTCCGAGTAGCAGCGCCAAGCAAGCTGAGGACAAGAAGAGTACCGGTGACGACGGTCTGCAAGGATCAACGGAAGCTCCAGCAAAGGCTGCTGCCAGCAGTGCTGTTGCGGAAGATGCGACGCACGAGACGCTGGCATCTCCTCTGGCTGCGGATGCGGCTGCAGCTCCTGCTGCAGCTTCTGCACCGGCTCCAGCTCCGAGTCCGGCTGCGGCTCCGGCTCCG
>JAAMXY010001440.1:8781-22225 GCA_019677205.1 Pinguiococcus pyrenoidosus
GGACGAAGAGGCGACGACAGGGGCGAAGCTGTGGCATCTGTTGTCTGCGAGTATAAAACTATTATCGCTTTCGCACCAAATCACAAGCCAAAAATAAAAGCCAAACCTCAAAACTCGCCAAGATCGATAAAGACGAATATCCATTTCGCTCGTGTTTGGTGTTTCGCTTCACGATTTTGGCGCGCAAATGCTCGAATCCAGTTTTAAAGCTTCGAAAAGCGCGTTGACCGCTTTCCGTGAGCGAAGCTTCGGCCGCGCGCCTGCACGGCCCCACCAGCATGAGTAGTTTCGAAGAGGACCTCGCTCTCATGGAGCAGATGGAGGCGGAGGCGATGGAAGAAGAGGCGGAGCAGCTGGGCGCGCTGGAAGACGCCAACCCGACGCCTGCCGCGGACGCGTCCACCTTTCTGGCCGCCGATCCGCGCTGGATTCGACCTCCGGCTCCGCCGCTGGACGCGACTACGGATGCGGTGGTGTTCCAGTGGATCGACGTGGCCATGTGCGACGGAGACGCGCTCCAAAGCAACCCCTGCGCCGGCAAGGAAGTGGTGGGCGCCACCTCGGGGCCAGTGCCCATCTTGCGCCTGTTCGGCGTGACCGAGAGCGGCAACAGCGTGTGCGCGCAGATCCATGGCTTCACGCCCTACTTTTTCGCCAGTCTGCCGGAGCGCTATCCCGCGACGGAAGAGCAGCGCGAAGAGCTCATGCGCGACCTGAATCGCCAGGTGGAGGCCCGCGGCGGCGTCGCAGTGGCCGGCATCGAGCTCGTGCATGGCAAGCAGAGCCTCATGGGCTACTACGGCGACAAGAAAGCCAACTTCCTCAAGGTCTACACGTCGCTGCCGTCGTATGTGACCAAGACGCGGAAGCTGCTGGAAGGCGGCGTCAACCTGCCCGGGCACGGGCTTTACGAGGCAACCACGTTCGAGTCCAACGTCAAGTACGTCCTGCGCTTCATGATCGACTGCGACATCAGCGGCGCAAACTGGGTCGAGGTCCCCGCCGGCACCTACCGCGTACGCGCTGGAGCGGAGAAGCGCTCCCACTGTCAGTATGAGGTGGACGTGTTTTTCAACGAGCTCGTGTCCCACCAGGCCATCGGCGCGTGGCAGAAGATTGCTCCCCTGCGGACGCTCTCGATCGACATCGAGTGCGAAGGCCGCAAGGGCCACTTCCCGGAAGCAGACCATGACCCGGTCATTCAGATTGCCTGCGTCCTGCAGGAGCAAGGCAAGGCGCAGCCGACCGTGCGCGCCATCTTCACCCTCGACACGTGCTTGCCGATCATCGGCGCGCATGTCATCACCAGCGACACCGAGTCCGACCTCCTCATGAAGTTCCATGCCTTCCTCAGGGCGACCGATCCGGACATCCTCACCGGGTACAACATACAGAAGTTCGACTTCACGTATCTCCTGGATCGTGCGGCGGTCCTGCTGAAGAAGCGATGCAACAGCGCGCTCCAAGGTTTTCCGTACTGGGATCGGGTCCGCAATCGGAGGACCAAGTACACGTCCCGGCAGTTTCAGTCGGCTGCCTATGGCAAGTCGGATCTCATCGACTTTGACCTGTCGGGCCTCGTGGTGCTCGACCTCTACCCGTACGTCAAGCGAAACTACAAGCTCAGCAGCTACTCGCTGAACTCCGTCTCTGCCGAGTTCCTGGGCCAGCAGAAGGAAGACGTGCATCACTCCATAATCTCCGATCTGCAGCATGGCAGTGACGAGGACCGACGACGCCTGGCGGTCTACTGCCTGAAGGATGCTTGGCTCCCCATCAGGCTCATCGACAAGCTCAGCATCCTCATCAACACCATTGAGATGGCGCGCGTGACGGGAGTCCCGATCGACTACCTGCTGGGCCGGGGGCAGCAGATCAAAGTCTACAGCATGCTTCTCAGGAAGTGCAGATCGGTCGACCTGCTCATCCCCAACCTCCGGAGGCAACCCGCGGACGCCACGTACGAGGGCGCGACGGTCATCGAGCCGATCCGCAAGTTCTACCAGGAGCCAGTTGCGACGCTGGACTTTGCTTCGCTGTACCCGAGCATCATGCAAGCATGGAATCTCTGCTACAGCACTCTCATCACGCCCCAGGCGGCCATGCAGATGGACGACGAGGACTACGAGAAGAGCCCCTGCGGCTTCTACTTCCTGCGGCGGGAAAAGAGGAAGGGCATCCTCCCCGAGATCCTCGAGGAGCTCCTGGGGGCCCGGAAGCGGGCGAAGAAGGACATGAAGAACGCCACGGATGCCTTCGAGAAAGCCGTGCAGAATGGACGACAGCTCGCGCTGAAGGTCAGCGCCAACTCCGTGTACGGCTTCACCGGCGCCACGGTTGGGCAGCTGCCTTGCCTGGAGATCGCGTCCAGCGTCACCAGCTACGGCCGGGAGCTGCTATTGCAGACGAGGAGCCTCGTGGAGGCTCACTACACCAAGGCGAACGGCTACCAGCACGACGCCGTCGTCGTGTACGGCGACACCGACTCCGTCATGGTCAACTTTGGAGTCGCCACCGTTGCCGAGGCGATGCCCCTCGCGGAAGACGCCGCTGAGCGAGTTAGCAAGCAGTTCAAGCGCCCCATTCTGCTGGAATTCGAGAAGGTGTACTTCCCCTACCTGCTCATGAACAAGAAGCGGTACGCCGGCCTGATGTGGACGTCGCCGGACAAGTACGACAAGATGGACATGAAAGGCCTCGAAACGGTGCGCCGCGACAACTGTGCAATGGTGCGGAAGACCGTGGACACCTGCCTGCGGAAGATTCTCATGGACCGGGACGTCCCCGGCGCCATTCAGTACGCCAAAGGGGTCATCAGTCAGCTTCTGACGAACAAGCTTGACATCAGCATGCTGGTGATCACCAAGCAGCTCCAGAAGGAAGCCACGGACAGCGACTACAAGAGCAGGCAGGCCCACGTCGAGCTGGCAGCCCGGCTGAAGCAGCGCGACGAAGGGTCCGCTCCGGTGCTCGGGGACCGCATTCCGTACGTCATCATTCAGGGCGCGAAAGGGGTTCCGATGTACGAGCGCGCGGAGGATCCCGTCTACGTCCTTGATCACAACTTGCCGATCGACACCGAGTACTACCTTAGGCAGCAGCTCGAGAACCCGTTGACGCGCCTGTTTGAGCCGATCATTGACAACACGCAGTCGCTGTTCGCCGGCGACCACACTCGAACCGTGTCTAAACTGACCCCCACCGCGCGGGCGGGATCCATCATGATGTTTGCGGTGAAGAAGAAGCAGTGCCTCGGCTGCAAGACTCCCATCACTGACAAGAAGGAGACGCTCTGCAAGCACTGCCGGGGCCGTGAAGGGGAAATCTACGCCGCGAAGCTCTTCGCTTTGCGTCGCTGCGAGATCGAGTTTAGCAAGCTGTGGACCCAGTGCCAAAACTGTCAAGGGTCGATCCAACAAGACGTGATCTGCAGTAACCGGTGCGTTTCATGGGCTCGACGAATGCTTGGCATCGACACCACGTGACTCTCTAACCGTTCACCCCCCTAACCCCCCTCTGTTGGTTTCTCTCTTCCTTAGGGACTGTCCGATCTTTTACAAGCGCACCATGGCCAAGAAGGATCTCCGCCAGGCACAGAATGCAGTGGATGCCTTTGCCTGGTAGAAAGCAAGTTGACCACTTGCGAAGAAGACCGCAGCAGACGGTCCTTCAAAAAGCGCATTCCTTTTTCGCCCACCCATCACCCTTCTGTCACCTGCAATCCACACTGCGTCGTCGAGTCACGCGCGTCTTGGTAACTACATCTCAAAATTGTACTCCGGCACGCCGAGCCTGTACACGTATCGGAGGTGACTGAAGAGAGCCCACAGCAACGACGGCGCCTGCGCGGGGACGCATCCGTGTTTCTTGCACACTTCCATGAAGTGGGGGTAGAAGTCCGTGTAGTGGGACGAGTTCAGCCCCGGGCACACGTGATGCAGGGACTGCACGTTGAGGCCGCCCGTGCAGACCCGCGCCAAGTTGGAGCTTCCTCCGTAGTCCATCGAGGTCCGCGCCTGGCGCTTGAAGAAGTCCGGCTCGTCCAACACTTCTGGGCTCTGCGTCTCGTACTGCACGTGGCTGACCTGCGTGACCGTCATGAAGCACAAGCTGCTCACGATGTGCGGCAGCGTGGCGAACGCCAGCGCCTTCGACAGGCTCTGGGGAAACAGGAAGAAAGGAAGCAGCAGCACTGCCACCGCCCAAAGCCACAGGACCAAGTCAAGCACGACCCTCTCGTAATGATAGCCGCCACGCGTGAGCGCGCCAGTGATGCGCATGACGGCCAGCTCTGTCGGGCCATTGCCGTCGTGAGTGGGCGTCGGCGTGTCCTTGTGGCTGCCCAAGTAGTACTTGGACATGCCGGCGGCTCCGTAGATCTGGTGCTCCGCCAGTGGCCACAGCAGAAACTTGAAGGGGTGCACCACGCTCATCATGAAGGTGGACAAGGTGAAGGCCAACGTGTGCCACAGCAGGTTCCCGACGCCGGAGAATTTCCCGTCATGGGCAACCCTGGGGTGCCACCTACTGAACGGCATGTGATGTACATCGGCGTCGCGGGCCACATGGTTGGTCTCCTGGTGGTGGCTGACCACGTGCTGCATGTACCACGTGGAGGTGGTGTAGAACAGCGGAGAGCTCAGCATGAGCGCCAGCTCGTTCAGCACCGGAATCTTGGACACGGCGAAGTGAGAACCGTCGTGCGCCATGTTGGTCATGAGCAGCCACGCAGAGAGGGGCAGCGCGAGCAGTGCCCAGCTTTCTCCCGAGGCCCAGCCACGCCAGGCCATCACGTATATCCCGAAGACCGCCGCCATGAGTAGAAGGTGACTCCACTTGGCCTTGTGCGCCCCCTTCGGCTTTCCCTTAAAGTAGCGCTTTGCCGCTTCGCGCAAGTCCTCGTGGAAGGCGCTGGGGTCGGCGCTGACATGCTCTCCGCTTTGGTTCACGGCGTACTTGGCCAGCACGCGCCGGGGTTCGTCAAACAAGTGGTAGGACTCGAACAAGTTGGTGCAGTCGATCCCTTTGCCTAGCAAGATGGCCACGCGGCCTCCGGGATGCTTGTCGACGAAGGCCGCCAGATCGTAGTCGTTCCCATGGATGCGCCACAGGTGGCTGGGAATCGGTGCACTGGCATCCGCCTTGTGCTGCCCCAAGCTTGGACTCTTTCAGACGAGGAAAGACAAGAGCGAAAAGCGTCGTGAACGTCTGCTTTCGACTCCGGGAACTGCCGAGAGCCCCCGCAAAACCAAACGAGGCATCCCACAGACCACAAGGGATCCTTCTGACATGCGAAAGAAGGGGGAAAAAGCTCCCACCTCACGCTTCCGCTTCTCCGCGGCCGCTGCGGCAGCGATGGCATCGGCCCCATCTTTGACTTCGAGCTGTGCTCGAAACGGCGCTTTCTCCATCTTGGCTACGGATGTAACGATCTCGTCTCTGGGCGCCACGTGGTTAGGGAACCGACGGCGGCCATAAGACGCTTCGTACTTGCTCACCTTCCCAAGCAAATCAGCGGAGATGGGTTGCGCGCATGGGACAGCGAACGGCGAAGCTGCTGTTGTATCCGGCTCGCTGCTCTGAATGGCCGGCTGCGACCGCTGGCTGCCGGACCCTTTTTTCCCGCTTCCCGCCGGTGAACAAACGGACACCGGTGATTGAGCGGGAACCCTCTTCTTCTGTCCCTCTTCTTCATTTTCAATTGATTTGAACTCATCCATCCATCCATCCATCCTTCTTGACTTGATTCCTCGGGATCTCTGGACTTCACGGCAGCCTTTCCTCATAGATTCCCTCAGGAGAGGAGGGCCTTGGCCCTCTCTGCATCTGTTCCCACACACCATCGGGAAGAAGACGCCCGCGACGGTCCCTCTTCGTCCTTGCGGACAGAAGGACACGTTTGGCAGCCGAGGATGGTGGGTGACAGAGGCGGCAGCCGATCTGCGGCGCGGCAAGCGGACTCCCTGGAATCTACCATGCGCCAGCTGCAGCTCGAGGCGGAGAGCACAGCCAGGTCTTTTGGGAGCGACGCTGAGATCCTCCGGATACCCAGACTGATGCTTCTGTCATGTGCCGGTCTCGCTTTGAAGGAGGAAAGTGTACAAGAAGTTCAGCACGCCGCATGAGCTGGAGACGCTGGACGCGTTCCGCGACACCTGCGTCCACGACCTGGAGATCCTCAAGATGCAGCTGACGAGCGTCGTGCAGGCCAAGCTCGATGGGGTACGATCCGACTTCATCTCCGCCTCTTTCTCCCGCCGCCGCACTTCACCGCCTCCACCCCCAGCGCCAAGCAGACGATACAGACCTTTTCTGGTGTCTACCGCAGCAGTGTTCACATCGCTTGTCTCTCCTCAGGTCAAGAGCGCGACGGATTTCATTGCCGAAGGCCAAAGTCGCCTGACCAATCTGCGCCAGGAGTTTGGTGAGCTGCGACGCCTGTGTGCGGATACCAGCGATCTGCTGGGCGCGCTGCCGCGCGTGAAGGCCGTGAGCGTTGCGCAGCGGAACCTGCTGGGTACCATTGAGCAAGTGGAGTTCTTCACTCTGATTCCGCTGCGGGTAGAGCGCCTGAAGAAGCTGCTGGAGGAGCAGCCGACGCATCTACCTGCGATATACAAGGAGAGTCAGCAGCTTGAGATCTGGAGGGACGAACTGTTGCGAGAAGTGCGCCACATGCGGCGCCAGACGGCCAAGGAGATCGGCGCGGTCGCCACCATCAAGAAGCGCGCGACGACCAGCGCCACTTACACAGAAGCCGATTGCGACAAGATCATGCAGGTGAGCCGCATCTCTGCACCGCGTAAGATGATGCCGTTCGTTGCCAATGGCCGATGCTTAGAAGTACCCGATCTCCAAAGGCGCTGGCGGGTCACTTTGCGCAGGTGCTGGAGCTGAGCGCCACTATTCGCAAAACCATTCTGGGCCGAATGGCAGCCTTCTGGGAGCTGTTTGCCTCAGACCAGCGGGGCGTCCTCAACGCCACCATCGAAGCCATCGAGTTGCACATGAAGTACAAAAGCATGCGACTAGCGAGGGCCGGTCGGCTGGCCGAGTCAGAGGAGGTAATCATGCACGCCGTCTTATAAATGGATCTTTCCGCAGCTCCAAGACCCGAAGAAGCAGCAGTGCGGCAGCGGGATTGGAGTAGCTTACGGGACAAGACCCTAATCGTTGCGAACGCCGCCTTCATGATATGCAGAGGGAGGATGCGGAAGTGTTGCAGGAGATCCTGAAGAGCGAAGACCTCCGCGCCGACGCTGCACAGCAGGTCGAGAAAGCCGTAGAGACGCGGTTGGTCACTTGCTTTGCCAAGAGGTGCGTTCTACTCGCCGAAGCTACCAAGTCCCCACTGTTGCAGACGCTTCTTGCGACGTCTCAACAACCCTACCACGCGTAGGCACATGGAGATCGTGGACGAAGGAGAGAACAATCTCGTCACCGCAACGCTTGGTAGGTAGACCAGAGGGGGAGACGCTGAAGCATGCTGCATCGCCTGGAAAAAGCTGAGCAACCGTGACGTTGATGACGACGCTTTAGACGCTGCGAACGTCATGCTGCAGGATTTGTTGGTTGGCGTTCGCGAGATTCTGCCGCTGTTCTCGTCGGAGTTCGAGCTAAAGGGCGTGTTCAAGCAGAAGTGCGACAACTTCCTCCGCCTGAAGCTGCAGTCCTTCTACCAGGATCCGACGATCTTCCAGTCCCTCAGTCCCAAAGATGTGCTGAGCCTCATCGAGTGGCTGGAATACTACGAGGCGTTCTTGCTCAAACTGGACTTGGGCCTTCCCAGTCAGGACATTCGCGACGGCGCGGGACCCTTGATGCAGCGCTTTTTGGACCACGTGAGGGGCCACGTGATGCGCTGGTTCGAGAACATTAGCAAGCGAGAGCTGGAGTACGTGAACGACGCGGAAGGGCGACCCATCAGCGCTCAGCCCGAGGATACCTTGAACATCATCAACCTGCAGGTGAAGCTGGCGAAGGCGCGCCTGTCCGGCATCTACATCTCACAGGTCATCCGCGAGTGCATCATGATCCTGGACGAGGTGCGCCAGTCGGAGTTGGCCCTCCTGGGTCAGAAGTACCGCGAGATGGACCCCATGGCGCTAAGTTGCAAGGTGAACGACTACCAGCGCATGCAGAATCTACTGGAGACGTTCTTCGAGAATGTCAGCGACGACCTCACCGATGTGGATCGAGACGCGATGGAGCTCTTCATCGAAGAGACCACTACGGGCTACGTGCTGGGCGCACAGCAGATCCTCGACCTCATCGTTTCGCAGATCTATGGGGAGCTGGACGCCGCGGAGGTCTACTCCGGTATCTTCCGGGAGGCCTGGCAGCAGGGCGACGATGGCTGCGTAGACACCATCTTTGCCACGCTTGAGGACTACTTCGAGAACGTCATCAAGGTTTGCGGACAACACACTCATGTCCAGTTTTCACCCCAGGGCGATTGACAGACCCTGGCGCGTTCTCGCCTTGACACGCAGATCACGCCGTACTCGTTCAACCAAGCCGTCCTGAAATGCTTGGATCGCTTCCTCATCGTCTACGTGGAGAAGTTTTTGGAGAAGCGGCGGAAGGCGTCGTTCCAGGACGTTCAAGCTGCGGCGAACCAGGTTTCCGCCTCTCCATTCACCCGAGTCCTTGCGCTTGAAGAGACGCTAACACATGGTGTCATCTTTCTGCAGATGCGTGCGGACCTGAGAGACGCTGTGGACTTCTTCAAGAAGTACGAGAGCAGCCTGATGGACGCCGGTCTTCGCGGCGGCGCGGAAGCGATTCCGCTGTACCTCAAAGTGATCGGGGACTTCGCAGACCTGCTTGATACGGAGGTGCCCATGATACCACCGCCGTCCAGCGCCAGCGCCAGCGCCAGCGCCAGCGCGGGTCGTCCCGGGTCGGAAGTGTTCGAGTTGTCCATGGAGTTCCGGGCTACCTACGAGAAGGTGCTTCGCGCATTTCAGTCGCAGGTGCGCACGATGGCGCCACTCAACGTATCTCAATCGGGCCACTCGTTTCACAAGTAAACTCCGACAGGGACCGGGCGTGGTGATGCATGTGCTGGACATGCGTAACCTGAGCTACGACAGAAACACCATGGCGTACATTGAAGAGGAGGTCCAGAAGAGCTCGGAGCCCTTCATCAGGCAGCAGCAGAGCAAGTTTTCCCTGCCACACATTCAAGAAGGGGTGAGCGAGATGAAGCATCCCGACAAAAAGACGCCGCGGATCAAGAAGTCCTTCGGGACGCGGCCCAGCCTCAACGTCCGCGAATTCGACGTCTTCCGAAGAGGCGAGCGAAAAGAGAAGGAAGGCTGACGCAGTCGGCAATGATGGCCGGAAGGCGCTGCTGCGCATGTGCAGACCAGAGAAGGATTTCGTTTCTAAGCTGTTGTGGCTTCTCGTTCGACGATGCGTTAACGTTCGACGATGCGTTAACGGCGACGGGCCGCGTCAGCAAGACAGCGCCCATGGATTCATCTCGACGACGCTCCCTTGATGTAGGGCGAGAATCCGAGATCCCTGCCTCTGGCGTCGAGAATGATCGTGCGAAGCCTGTCCATGTACTTGGATCTGCCGCCCGCCTCATCCTGGTTGGGTTGGGCCGCAAGCTTCCACTCCCTGATGCCTCTCTGGTAGTAGGGCAGCTCGGGCAGCCGGATCACGGGTCTCCGCGAGGAGGCATCGTTCTCCTTCCTCGACGGCTCCGCAATGCTCTTTGGCAGCAAGGCCGCCTCCGAAATGGCCAGATCCTCCGGGCAGAACAGCGTGGAGGAGCTGGGCTCTTCTTCGGCCTCCGACGTCTCGGGGCCCGAGGTGGCCACGGAAGGGCAGGCTTCGTCCTCGGCAGTGATCTCATCCAGCTCGTCATCACAGCCCTGCTGCTCGCCGGCGGCGTCGTCCTCGCTGACCGGGACGGCAATGCCCTTGAGGATGCTGGACCGGGGGGAGTGACTCGGCGACGGCTGCGAAGCGTTGCCGCCTGGCTTGCCGCTGTGGAGAGTCTTCCGCACCGACGACGCCTTGGACGGGACGCTCTTGGCAGCAGGGCTGTTGCCGCGCTGCGCTTCGCGGCGTCGTCGAATCCGGGAGGTCATCTCCCCCCACGCGGCCCCGACGTGCCTGTTGTGCTCGGCCGTCCGCTGCTGCTCCAGCTCCTCCGGAGACAGCCGCTGGCGGTGCCAGCCGCCGCCGGAGCGCTCCGAGTCCTTGACCGACTTGGGCCGCACTCTGGTGAACTCCAGCGTGTGCAGCATGCCGTGCATCGCCTGGCCCTGCTTCATGTACAACTCGTTGACTGCAAACACCTGATCGTTGTACTGCCGTTCCTTCTCGTTGCCCACATGGCGATGGCGCATCCGGATGCGCACCGCCGCGCGCACCAGCATGAGGCGTTGCGCCGCTGTGCGTTGGCCCAGATTGCCGTTGTCGAGCATGGACGCTCGATTGCCTCTCCGCCCCACGTTGCGAAGACTCCTTGAGCCCCGGAAGCTGCCGCCGTCGAACACGCTGCGGCGAGCGTTTGGCTCGTGGTCCTTGCTGGGTGGAAGCCGGCTGGTCGAGGCCATGCTGATGGGCACTAGATCGGTGGGCAATGCGAAGTCAAGTGATGTCGAGAGAAAAGAGAGAGAGAGAGAGAAATTAGCGGCGGTTTTCCGCGAAAGCGATTTTGAGAGTCTTTGACGACTCTGGGTCCGGATTCATGGCCCTGATTGGGTGCAGCACTGCTTTTGATTTGAGAATGGGACTTCTGCGGACGGATCAGCTGATGTCCGGCTGGTTCTCCCTCTTCGCGGATCAGGGATGCACCACTGAATCTTGACGACAGACACAAGCTGAGCATGCTTCTACATGCTTCTGAAGAAGAGCAACGTTTTCGATTCCGTGGTGTTCAGCGCCTACAATCGAGATAGATATTCCACTTCGGATTGGACGGGGCGAACTCATGCTCCTTGCTCTCCAGCAGCTCCGCCACCAGCTCGTCCACGTCGTCTCCGGATAAGCACCAGACGTCCATCATCGTGCGCAGACTCTCCGCATCAAACTGCTGAAACCCCTCCAGATGAAAAGGCGCGTAGTCATTGTAGCCGCCGAACAAGGGCACCGTGAAGGACGCGAAGAGCTGCAGCGGAAAGCAGGTGAGCTCGGATCGCATCTTCGACCGCATCTGTCCACCCGGTCTCACTGGGCTACGAACCTCCTTTTCGTTCTTCAGGGCGTATGGCGCCTTCCTGGACCCGTCGATAAAGTCGACAAGCTTGTACTTGTCGTCCTCGGAGCATTTCCTGTGCATGTCAAGGATCGCCTGGCATTCGAAGGTCGCGACGGCGTCGTGGAACACGTGGCCGAATTCATGCAACAACGTATCTGACCGCTTGAGGAAGAAGCGCTTGGCATAGTCGTTCCACGCCCAGATCTCCACGCCATGCTTGCGGGGAGTCGGGAGAAGCCGATCGCCTAGCTCCAGCGGCGACTCGTCCTCAACCAAGTCTTCCACCAGCGCAAACTCCTTCACTTGGTAGTGGGTGCAAGCCCCTCGCTCTGTTCGCGTTGCGTAGCGTAGCGTAAAAGTATGAAGCATGAAGCATGAAGCATGAAGCATGAGGCATGAGGCACGTGGCACTGGCTCGGTCTTCAGACAGAAGAAGAGCAGACTGCAGAGTCCTCACCATTTGGCGTCGAGGCGTTGAGCCACAGATATGTGCTCGAGGCAATGCTTCGCAAAGCGCGGGGCGGAAGGCATCTGGCGACCTGATGATGGCCCGACGAGCAAAAGTCTCACGTGAGCTGGTCACACTGGATTCACACTGGATCTGCGGTGTGCCTGGCATGCAGCTAGATCTCGCGTGCGCGCTTCGTTCCACGGACGAACCTTATCCAAGTCATCGACGAGAACGCCGAGGACTCCCTCATTAGAACACCCTTGATCGGCCATGACACAGAACTTCACGTTGCCATTGCCGCCGCCAGGCTTCCAGGTCTTGCAGAGAATCTAAGAGCGAGGCATCCAGCTCGGGCTTAACGCTGCGTCCAAGTCACCAACCCTTCTTCTGGCATTTGCAGGAAACCCCACCTCCACATAGTCGTAGTCTCCCGCGTACCACCAGCCTTTGGGATGGGCTGAGCTCCGGACCTTCCACTGCCGCAACTTTCTTGCACGTCGACCGCACAGCAGCTGGAAGGCCTCATGGTCGTCCGAGAAGTGGAATGGAGCCTCTCTTGGTTCATCCTCCAGAAGCCTCGGCGCATCATAGTCCTCCTCATCACTCTCCGCGCCTCTCAAACCGCCTCGACCTCGTTTCTTCCCTTATGAGGAGTCACTTTAGAGGCGCAAGCCGAAGCAAAGGAAAAATACAGCAGTACCTGCAAGGCCGCAGCATAAGAAACTCAAGCCATTCATCTCCGAGAGCGCCGCAGAGAAGCCTTTTCAAAAGGATTCAACCGGGACCTCCGCAGAATCTCCACAACGCGGCACTTCAGCGCCTTACTGCGCGCCCTGCATCCCTTCGCTATCTTCTAGCTTCACCGGCGACAGCTCTAGGGACGAAGATCTGCGGCGCCGACACAGAATCTTCTCAAGAATGCGGCGTTCGAAGCCCTCGTCGCGTTTCCCGAAGAACGCTTCGTTTCGATAGTTATAAACCACAACCTCGATACGGAGCAGATTTCCACCGAATTCGAAGGTTCGCGCCCGCATGCGCCGTTCTGCGCCGGCTGCGAAGTCGGTGGAAAACCTCCGCGTAAGCGCCACAGGCTGCCTTCCTGACTTGCGATTGACTGCCGAGAGAGCATAAGAGGGGGCGCAAAAGGGTTCAGAGGTATTTGGACCGTCTCTTCCGTGAAGTTCCCGCTTCGAATCTGCAGAGGTCACTGGAAAAGCTGATGTCGACGCCTCCGTCACAGTTGTAAATGGCATCCGTTCGGCACCAGAGATAGAGGCGATGAGAGTGACGGTGTTTTTGCCTCTCTTGCTCGCTGCATGTGCGGCAGAGACGCGGGAGGGCGGCGTGGCAGCGACTGCGCAAAGGGTGGTCAACTGCGGAGACTGTCCGGCTGGCACTCTGGGATCATGTGTGTTTCCGACGCTTCTCAATGAGACCGCTGCGTCGTACTCGCTGCACTGCACTTCTCAAGAGCCGATCTGCGAGTATCCGGGCCAGAGTGCGGGGCCTGGCAACCTCAGCAGCCTCGTGGTCTACGCAGGGGTCACGATCAACTTGGCGGAGGACTGCGAAGCGTTGCTCTGGGATCTGAGCGCCGCAGACAACTCGAGCATCACCTTGGAGGCCGGCAGCAGCGTAAACGGCCGGCAGATAAGCTTCCTGGCCTCACACATCACTGTCCACAACGCTGCCGCTGTAAATACAACGGGAAGGTTCGTAGCAATCGACCAGTGGAAAAGAGCTTTGGAGCTGGGAGCCAATTGCTCACTGGGATC
>JAAMXY010001440.1:22290-34291 GCA_019677205.1 Pinguiococcus pyrenoidosus
TCATCTTCGTCATCATCGTAGGGCACTTGGGATTGGGGCTTCCACAGGATACGGAGGGAGCGGCGCTGGATCCGGGGGCAGAGCTCTCAGCGATGTAGCCTGCGCGAATGAGGAGTATGTCATGGACAAGACCGTCTTCGCCGAGTACTATTCGGTGGATCCGTTCGAGTCGTACTCGCTGACGGGAAATTGCGCCGTCTCGACTGGTGCAAACGTGAATACCTCTGCCGCGGGTGGCTGCATCCTCCTCACCGGCTCCTCGACGGTGACGATGAATGGCGTCCTGGAATCAAATGGCGCTTCATGTGGTACGTCGCGCAAACATGAGACATCTTCGGAAGCGAGCCTTCGCTCTTGGCTGATGGAGTTGCCTCTTGAACCCTGGGAAGCTGCGTGTGATTTTGGTGGCGGAGGGGGATCGATCGGGATCGCCACGAAGACCCTGAAGACCACGGACACGTCGCATATCTGGGCCGTTGGTGGAGATGGCAATCAGGCTGCTGGAGGCGGGGGGCGGATCGCGTTGAAGTATGATTCTTCGCAGGGTTCGTCCACCGTCCTCGGCGCGATCCTGTCGGCTGGGGGGCGAGCCAGTGGGAACTGCGGACGGGGAGGAGCGGGAACCGTTCTCACCAAGGACGTTTCGGATGCCACCGCCAACGCCGACTTGGTGCTGTCGGCACGTGGGATTCACATGCCGATTTTGGCAGTGACCGCTTTTGACACGGAGAAGGAGCTGGGTGCTTTCAACGACTTCACGATTCTAGAGAACACGACGCTGGCGTCTCAGGCGCTGGGCTCCCACTCGCTGGAGATCCAGCGAGGGAGCAGAGTCTTCAGCATCGCGACGGGAAGCGCAGCGGGAGAGTATGCTGCTCTTGCCATCACCGCCGTCGAGATGCGCTCCATGCAGGACACGTCCATAACTGCGTCCGATCTGACGATAAGCAGCGACGGAGAGCAGTTCACAGACTGGGTTCTGGATGCTGGAACCGTCCTCCGGGGAGCTCAGAGCGTGCGAGTGACCTTCTTCTCTTCCGAGCCTGCGCACTTCGGCGCTCAGATAAAGCCCGACTTGCAGTCCGATGGCTTCGGAGAAGCTGCAGTGCTCGTACAAAACTCCAACGGCGATCTGTATCTGGATCAGACCGCCGAGTTGGTCGGCAGCGAAGTGCGCATCTATGCCACTGGGGATCTCTTCCTCTCCGGCACCGCGATGTCGCAAGCTCAGCGTTGCAACCGGTCGTTTCGGCTGGATGCGTGCACGGCAGATGGCCTGTCGACGCTGAAGAAGAATGCGACGCTTAGCATTGATGCAGCGGGCGGCGTGAGCCTCACCAGCTCCGCCTTCGTCTCTGGATCCATGGTGATCATCGTATCCGCCGAGCCGGTGTCGATGGACAAAGGGGCTCGCATCCGTTCCGACGCGCTCGGCTTCGCAGCCGCCACTGGTCCAGGTGCTGGGCAAAGCGCGGAGACGACGTCCGCAGCGGGGGGAGGCGCTGGATACGGCGGCGATGGTGGGGCCGGGGTGAGTGAGACGGGGACCGTCACGGACGGAGGGGTAGCCTACGGAACCAGAAATGCATATGCCCTCTGTGGCAGTGGCGGCGGTGACAGCGCTCTTCCTGGAGATTTGGGAGGCAGCGGCGGGGGAACCGTATACATCTGCAGCCTCGCACAGCTGCAGATCAGTGCCAACATCAGTGCGAACGGTGCTCCGGGAAACAGCTCTGCCGGTGGTGGCTCCGGCGGATCCATTGCACTTGTAGGTCCCAAAATATCCGGCGCGGGCGGTGCTCTCCACGCGGACGGTGGGAGGGGTGGCCATGCGGACGGCGCAGGTGCCGTTCCGAGCTTCGGCGGCGGCGGCGCCGGAGGGAGAATCCTCCTGAGCATCGACAGCTCATCGTCGTCGAATGCTGTCGAGTACACTCCGAGCAAGATATCGATCAGTGGTGCCCTCAGCGGTGAGCAGGGTAGCAGCGAGGAGCTTGGCAAGGGGGAATCTGGCACGATCCTGTTTCCTTCGTGCCCGCCGGGCTTTGGAAACCAGCTTAGCGAGCCGTATGCCTTCTGCGAGCTCTGCGGCGCGGGCAGGTACAGCGAGTCCCTTGACGCCGCAGAGTGCTCTTACTGCTCGAATGCGCCGACGCATAGCTCGTACACCGGGACCGGTCAGGTGTCGAATGCGTGCCCGTACTCGTGCAACGTGGGCTTCTCGCCGCCCGACTGCAAGAAGCCTCTGGACAGCATCCTCGACTCCATCGGTGGCTGGTATGTCCTCGTGATCCTCATCGTCGCCTTCCTTGCCTTCTTCTTGCTTGTCGTGGCGATGTGGCGGCACTACTTGCAGAAGCGGAGGCAGGCGTACGCCAAGGACTACTACTTGGATGAGAGCACGGTGTTCAACCACGTATTCATCTCCGAGCGGCTCCGCACGGCCGAAGAGGCGAAGAGTGCTTCTCAGACGGGCGACCTCAAGGAGCACCTGCTCGATGAGCGGCGCCCGGGCGACCCTTTCCTCAGTCATCAAGAGGTGAGCGGGTTTCAGCGACTTTCCCGCAAGGCGGACAGCGCCGGAGAAAGCGGCGCTGCCAGTGACCGAAGTCGGTCGCTGTTCGGGTTTCCGCACGAGCAGTCCGAACCTGACAACGAGCCAGGCACGCTCGTGACGACCGCATCGGCCGTGCTCGGCGCCTTCTTGTCACTCTTCGATGTGTGTGGCGTGTCGGGGGCCGCGGACAGCGATCAGGACGGACGGAGCCAGAGATCCTCGTCGATGGGAGGCCGCACCTTCGCCATCAACCTCGGGATCGACTATCGCTTCGAAAAAGAGCTGCTGAGTCACAAGCTCACCACGGCGGACCTCCCGTACCACGCGGGTCGCATCGTCCTCTCCGGAACGAACACCCCAGACAACCCTTGGCTCCTGAATCCAGGCTTGCCGGGGGCGTTGAGGCCCATCCTGGACGAGGTCGAGTGGAAGAAGCTTGCCGTGGACCTCAATTGCATGGCTCGCTGGCCGTTCATGGAGGAGGCCTTCTTGCGCGCTGTGCAGCTGGTATGCAACCCGGTGTATCACCTGCTTCTGGAGGGCCAGCAGAGAAGCCGAGCGCTGCAGCTCTTCCGGCTCTTGTCGAGCTATGACCACGCGGCCTTCAAAGGGACGCAGGCACAGCTGGATCATTGCCTCCGCTTGACCATGAGCTCCGACTGCACGGTGGCCTGCCTGGATATTCTGCACAAGGAAGGGCCTGAATCTCCGTATCAGCCCCTGACGCAAGTCGGGCAGCCAGCAGTCCCGATCCTCTTCCGCTTCTCTGGCCTTGCGACGTACTGCTGCCCCCTTTGCTTGGACCCGAACGATGTGCTCGTGAAGGCCATTCCGCACATGCCGAGCCTCAGCTTCTTCATCATGGAGAGCTGGTCCGAGCTCTTGAAGGGCCTGAATGAAGAGTTGCGCCTCGTCAGCTGGCGCTCCTTAAAGAGGTTGGTCGCAGTGGTTGTCTTCGCTTTCTGCTGTCTTTGGATTGTGTTGTGCCCTTCTGGCTTTCGCGTATCGTGATCTTGGCTGACAAAAGGCGGCGATCTCTACACCTGCAGGGATTTACAACGAGTACAGGCGTACCTTTCCGACTGGAATCGAGATAGCGCGGAAAGGCTTGGAGGCCTCTCGATGGAGCTGGTCTGTATAGAAAGCCTAGAGTTCGCGGACGGCGTGCCCGTCGGAGATCTGCAAGGTTGCCTGTCCAGCCTCGAGACGGGCCCGTACGAGGAGCACTGGGAGGTGCTATCGCGGCTGGGCATCGCAGTCGACTTCGACGCGACCTTGACTGCTTCCGCCGGGTGCGTGTCGCCGACGGTTCTGTGCACACGCGCGAGTGCCATGCTCACGTCATCATGCCTACAGGCAAAGCTCGGAGAAGCTTCGACTCGAGTCCAAGGCGGAGGACGTGGAGCTTGGAGCGTTCGCAGATCTCTCCGGCGATCTCCCGGGTGTAGTTGACATTGAGAAGTCGACGGACGAGACCAGCGCCTCGTTCGATCGGTACTCGCGGATCCTGAAGAGCCTGGACAAGTCGAAGCACGCATCAACTTCGTCTCGCTCGCTGGCACGTGACCGGCCGGCGAAGCTTTCGACCGCCAGTCCAGCAATGTCGCGGAACAGCAGTGCGGAGATCCGATCTCCGATGAGGGATCGTTCCTACTCCGCAGACGCGCTCAGCCCGTCCGCCCGAAGCCTGTCCGATGCCGATGAGCAGCAGCTGGATGGTCATCGGGGCGCTCGCGCTGCTTCTCCGAAGTACGATGGCCTTGGAGGCGCAAAGAATCAATCCTCTGCGATGCTGCACCCCTGGTAGGTTCTTCTGGCCAATAGACTTTGGTTGCTTGCGTTGCTTGCGTTGCTTGCGTTGCTTGCGTTGCTTGCGTTGCTTTATTCTTCCAGTGGATCTCTAACGGTCGGAACGCTTCGCAGCAAACGCGTCCAGATAGCGCAGCTTCGCGGTAATCAAGGTGCCAGCACCGGCGCATCCAAGAGCTTCGCCGCGCGGATGCTCGAGGGCGTGTCGTACTTCTTCTTCGTCCTGTCGCTGGCGGTGCGGGCCAAGCATCAGCGGGTGTCGCAGGGCAAGTCGATCATGCGGCCTCTTCGCTTTCTGATCTTCCTCCTTGTCGCGTACGACATCACGGCCAACCTGAACCTTCTTATAAACATCTGGTGCGTACCGTGTTTCGTGGAAGTCCTGCTCCACGGCGGTCGAGCTGGACATGACAAGAACACCTTACCGCAGGTGCGTCGGCGGCGACAACGACGAGGATGGCTGCAAGCACGAGGCGCTGCTGTGGTACATCTTTGTGTATCCCGCGGCCAGCCTTGTCGCGCCATTTGCCGGGCTGGCGGCGATCATCCTGGAGTATCGTGCGGTGTTTGTGCAGGCAATCCTCTGGAACTCGCTCAGCATCATCAATTCCGCCGTCGCGTGCTTCTTGGTGATGTATTTCCCGCAGCTGCTGTATGTGCAGATCATGGTGTATCTTATGACGATCAACAAGATGGTGCTGAACAACTTGATGGTCTACTACCACGGCCTGGATTCCAAGTACCGCGGAAGGTTCCTCCTCGCGTGATGGACATGGATGAAAGGGTGTGTGTCTGTGTGTGGGTGTGCGGTTCCTTGCGCACGAGGCGAGGACGACGGGTGTCGCGAAGCCGCGGGAGCAGGGCGCGCGATTGCGATGTGGCAAGCTGATCCTGCATCGGGTCGGACTCGCCTGACAAAGTACCAACAATCATAGAGGAACTTTCGTAAAGTCGTTTTCTTGATGCGCTGTCGAGATCGTCGTCCTCTCTCTTGTCCGAAAAGAGAGACGGATACTTCTCGCGTGGGTGGGTGAGGTTTTGCTTTTCCGAAGGATTTCCGGATTTCCGGATTTCCGGAATTTCTCCCTCTCCAAGAATATCGAATACCCATATCCTTCATAATACGAGTATCACCCCTCCACAGTCTCTTTCCGAAGCCATAGGACAGACAAGATAGACGCTTCTGACAGGCGTTTTGCGCCGGCGTTCTTTTCGTCGCCAGCGCCCCATCAGCATCTCCACTTCCTTGTGCAACATCGCCAGCGCCCAGAGGCCTCTGAGCAGACCACGGGCCACTCGCTGTGCCCTCCGCGCAGCATCTGGTACTCCCCCTGCAGCGAGATCTGCGCCTTCCTGCAAGATTCTGCTGTGCTTCCAGCATGCTCCTGCGCCCTACTAGCGTCGCGGCGGTGGTGGTGAGCACGTACTATGTGGTGACGTCCTTGCTGATCTTCTGGAAGAGCGCCGAGTGGCAAAGGCGGCCCAAAGAGCCCTCTGAAGGGCTGGACGGCGACCTTCCGAAGCCTCCGCAGCTGCGGAGGCGTCTCAGCTTCTTCGAGAGGCTGCAGAAAAGCCTTGACAACCCCTTCTTTAGCCCCTGCTGGTACTGCAAGCTGAGCCAGCGGCTGCAGATGGCCGTCCTGGGGCCTTTGCTGGTCCCTGTGCGCTTCACCTGCGGCTTTCTGGCGGTCTTCACCGCCTCGCTCATCGCCAACACCATGGTGTACGGCCTGCCCAAGGACAAGTTCACGAACAGGACGGCGGCGCCAATCCGCGGATGGCGCAGGATGTTGATGCTGCCGCTCCGGTGTTGCGGGAGGGCCTTCCTCTTCTCCATGGGCTACCACTGGATCGAGACGTCCGGGAAGCAAGCGCCGCGGGAAGCCGCGCCGATCATTGTGGCGAACCATGTGTGTGCCTTGGAGCCTTTCTTGATCGGCTACGCCTCTGGCGGAATGCCTGTGAGTCGCATCGAGAACATCAAGATCCCCTTCTTCGGCGCCATTGCCAAGGCCTTTCAGTGCATCTTCGTCGACCGCACGGACCCCGACTCGAGGAGGGCTGTGTCGCAAGAGATCCAACGGAGGGCCACCGAAGACGGATGGAATCAGGTGCGCCTGCCGCGAGGCACCGGCCGCCATGGCCGCTCTTTGCGTTCCCATTCGCCTCACACGCATGCTGCGTTGCGTTCGTACAGATCATGCTCTTCCCGGAAGGTGCCACCCGTGGCTCGATGCCGCCGGCACAACCAGCTTTTCGGAGCAGCTCAAGCCCAGCACACCTCTGACTTCAAGTTTCTCCTAGGCACGTGCAGCAATGGCAGAGCCGTGATCACCTTCAAGGCCGGAGCTTTCTACCCCCGCGTCCCGGTCCAGCCGGTGGCGGTGAACTATCCTTTCTCGCCGGGAGGTATGACACATCCGTTGAGGCCCTCGCCACTGCCTTCTTCTTCCTCTCCCTTGGATTGCTTAAGCGCTCGTGCAACGCCTGACACTTCCGTTGCTGTCCTTGCTGCTATTTCTGCTGGCGTTGCTGCTGCCCCTCTTAGCCTTCCATCCGGGGTGGGTCGTCGCGGGTCCAGGTCCGCTGGAATGCTTCTTTCGCATGTGCTGCCAAATCCACAACCGCATGCAGGTCACGTGGCTCCCACCGGTGGCGCCGGAGCCGGACGAGATGCCCCCAGCGCATCCGCGGCAGTTTGCGTCGCGGGTGCAGGGCATGATTGCCTCGTCTCTTCGTGTTCCCGCGACGGAGCACAGCTACGAGGATGTGCAGCTTATGCTGGAAGCGGTGAAGCTGAGCGGCGATCCTGCGGGGGCCTTCGCGACCAATGTCGCAGCCGTGGAGCTGCAGCACCTGCGACGCTTTATCAACATCGAGTTTGAGGATGCCAAGGGGTACCTCGCTCACTTCAGGCAGCGGAACATCTCCTCCTCGGGCAGTTTGAATCTGGAAGAGTTCAAGGAGCTCTTCGGGCAGGGCATTTCCACGCCGGTGCTCCAGCGGCTCTTCGACATGCTCGACGCGGACGGCGACGGTCGGTTGAACTTCCGAGAGTACTTGATCGGGGCTGCGCTCTTCAATGCGAAGGACATTGACACGATCAACGCGGCCTTCAAGCTGGCTTTCCACCTCTACGACCTCGACGAGTCCGGCACTCTGAACTTCGAGGAGGCGAAAGCGATCCTCACGGCGGTCTACCCCAACGGGGATCTGCGCACCGCCTTTGACCAGATCGACGTGAACCACGACGGCGTGCTGAATCAGGAGGAGTTCCTGCGCTGGGCCAAGACTCTGGATTCGTATCAAGACATCCGAAACAGGCTCTTCGGGATGACGAGCTTGGAGGGCGAGGCAAGCCAAGCGGGCTCCCACGAGGCAGGCGCAAGATAGCGACACTTCTTTTTCATTCGCCCATTGCTTCGTGTCATCGGTCTCTGTCACGTGCTTTGTATATGCCTAGTGTTTCTCATCGTTTCAACCGTTGCCTCAGTCTACCTCTTCCACACCTCCTCAACCTCGTCGCCCTTCTGGTCCTCTTTGCTGCAAAGGGGAAGCGAGACTTGATAGTGCTTCCTCTGCGACTCGAGGTGGAGTTCCTCCAAGAACGCCGAGAACTGCTCCGCCACTTGGCCTCGATTGTTCTTGTCACTGAAGAAAACGTCGCGCGCGGACGACGACGGGTGCGGAAAGTGCGTCACGAACACCCGCGGCAAGACCGAGAACTTCCATCCGCGGTATCGCAGGTGAATCACCCACTGGATCTTGTTCTTGCCATATCCCGTGAATCGGGTGTCGAAGCGGGGAAGCCACTTCGACTTCCTCACGACGAAGTACGGCTCGTATCTAGTGGACGTGAGGCACAGCAATTGCCTCAGCTCGTCCTCCTCCTGCGTCATCCACGCGGTGTAGTTGGTCGAATGCTGGGCGGCCTGGCCTCCGCCGAAAACCTCAAGCCGGGTATCATTCTGCGCGAGCTGCTTCCTCAGGCCCGCGAAGTCCACGGGCAGCGATCCCTCGAACTTCTTCACGCACTGAGACGGAGTCCGGCAGTAGCCCCGGATGGAGAAGGCCGGCACGACCAGCGCGGCCCACTTGTCCTTGGCCAGCTCGACGTTGCCAAAGAGGAGCTTCTTCGTGGCTTCGTACGCGCCAAAGCATGGGATGAAGTCCACGTCGAGGTACAGCATGTGCGTCGTCGCCACCTACGCAGGAAAAACAACCATGGAGGCCAGGAATGGATTCTGAGCCGAAGTTCTCGCCTTGTGACACCCCGGATGCGCGAGGCGAGCGCACCTTCTTGATCCCCAGGTTCCGCAGCTTGTTGATGGGGAACTGGGCGCCAAAATTGTCCTTCCCGGGGTGGACTCTCACGATCTGCAGACTGCCTGGGGCGCGGCCCCGCCGGAGCTCGTCCGCCCACTCGGGTCTCTGGCCACTCGGAGGCGCGTCGTCCTGCACCGCGATGCTGTGGAGCGAGAGAGAGAGTTGAGAGCTTCGAAACGGACGCTTGTGGCGGAGAGTCCGCTTCAGAAGGGCCCAAAAAGGGAGGAAACGTGTGGAGACGTACATGAAGAGCGCTGGCCCTTGCCATCTTTCCAGCGTGTAGTACAGGCAATGCAAGCGATCCAGAGTGGCCACGGTCACCAGAGTGATGTCTTCGGGTCGCGGCGTCTTGGCGCCCTTCTTGTAGCCTTTTCCCTTCTTGCCAAGCTGGCGCTCCGGCACTTCGTCCTCCTCGGCCTCCAAGGCACTGGCGTTGTGGGAAGAGCGGAGGCCGCCGGCCGTCAGAGACTGCGCCAGGACGAGCAGCGCCAGCACCCAGAGTCTCAAGCGCATTGCGGGGCCATTGGTGAGCTCTTGTTCCGCAGCGCTTCCGCCGTAACACAAAGAGCAAGTGCGCGGAGAGGCGCTCAACGCCGCTTCGCGGTGGCGCCGTCAACTGATTGGGTGTCTTTTGAATCCAGAACTCTATTCGTACCTAGGAAAGCGCAAGGAGAAGGAGGACAGAAACGGACGCCGTATCGAAGTTTCCGGTTGTTGACATTTCACTTCGCGTCGCGCTCCCTGATTGGCGGAGCGACGAGCACCGTTGCGCCACTGTACCTCTTTCTTCCACCTCGAGCGTCACAAGCTTCTGCTGTGGCGCCGGCCTCGCATGTGGTTGCATGAACCATCCTTGCGCGTTGTTCTTTGGCATTCTCGAGAGGCATCTCCGAAGCACAATCCATTCTTGTGGTTCTTTGGTGGTTGGCTTTGTCGCGCCAGCGCCTCTCGGCGCGTCGTTCACTCCTTTACTTTGACTTGGCAATGCATGAATCAAAGCAAACAAGAAGCAAGGCAGGAAGCAACCACGACTGCTTCGTTGCTTGGCTTCTTGACTTCTTGCCTCACTTGGCTGCTAGAGCGTTGAGCGTCAGTGGCGCAGCTCGGCGTATGGCAGGACGCACGCAGCACCAGGCAACGGTCGTCTCGGGACGTGGGCCGCGGAGGGGAGAGCAGTCTGCTACAGGACCCACATGCTCAGCGCTTCGCCCTCTTCCCTCTTCCCTCTTCACCACGCCAAGCTTCCCCACCCTCCGCACAGCCTCCAACCGTCGGAACGCTTCCGTGTTGGGGCGTTCGTAGCTTACGGCAGATCAAGATCTTGCCGAACTCAAAGCCCGTAGATGTCATTGGCTGCTTTGCTGACACGCGCTTCTGCTTGCCATCCTATGCCATCTTTTAACAAAAAGTCCTTCCGCTTGCTCAGGGCACAGACGCCCAAAGCAAGCAAGAACCGCTGCATAGTCATCTGGGACTGATGCCTGCATAGTTCCCAGCAGTGCCATACGGCGTGGACTGTTGGGTTCCGGCGCGTTCAAAAGACTTACACCAAGCTTTGTCGAGCTGCCTCCTTTGTCCAGCGAGAATTTCAGCACAATTGTATCTTGAAGAGCAGGCGTTGGGCTCGGAATGAAACATCCGTGCTCGAGAGTCTCTCCCTTGTCATCTTTCTCTCCGGCAATACGATCAAGCTCCCTCTGGAGAAGTCCAAGTAAAGGGACGTTGACGACACCAACCCGCTTCAGCTTTCCCTTCGCCGACAGTTCGAGTGTGTTAACCTGAACGCCTTCCACGTGCAGAAGCTTATCTCGTTCTTGCTTCAGTCTTTCCATTCCGCAAAGTTTGATGCCAAAATTCTCTCTGAGGATGATCTTTAGGGCTTTCAAGGCAGTCTGTGTCATGTTTGTGTCCGCTTGGATCCGCAAGGTGTCCTCAGCGGATAATCGCTGAAACTTTACCTCTGACACAACTTCCTGGAGTAGCTGTCGCCTCTTGCGGGCAAGGGACACGAATGTCGAACCACCGTCTCCGGAAGTCATGGAATCGAGCATCTTGAGCAACATCGATCTCCTCCTTCGACTGTGTCGACTTGTTGTACGGGAACCCAAGCTTTTTGGGATCAGTGCGAATCGTTGGCCCCTGCTATTCCCGACAATTCGAGGGGGAAATTCGCCAATTCTAATACCGTCACCAGAAACCTTTGGTGCCATCGCTCGGAGAACTGCAAGCGTATCACGCAACTTCTGATCTTCCTCGTTTCCCTCCTGTACATCCGCTTTCCTGTCCTCTTGATTTGTAGGCGCTTTCTTCTCGTTCTCCTTGTCAACGCAACTTCCACCACGCATAGCGCGCAGTCCCAATGCACCTCTCGCTTTACATCTGAATAGCTTGTCATCTTCACCACGCTTCTCGAGAAGGTCAAGAAGCCACGTATTGCCGCACTTCGCTCGCGACAAGTAGGAACATACTTTTGCACGAAATTCTGCGTCTCTGGGAAAGAAAGATCTTAGAGCCGACAGAGCGATATCTTTCTTCTCTTCCGACGTTAGCTCCACTTCTGCTGTAGCCGCTGTCGGCACTGCAATCGTCTGGCAGTTGGCCTGTTCCAGCTCTTCCAGTGCTGTCCAAATCTGCGCCATGTCTCGCTGCCGCTGTTGTGCAGTGAACTCAACCTTTGGGCACAGCTCGTAGTTTGAAATTGTGAAAGACTCCAGAATATCCAATGGATCAGCACCAACATGACTAGAGCTGCGCACCGCTCGACGAAAGATGCGGCGTTTTTCGGTATCGTCAATGAGATTGCAAAGTGCGCTGAAGCTCCTTCCACGCTGCTTCAACCCTTCTACTTCGACCATGGCATCCCTGCAAGACAGAGGATGTCAAAATGCGCTTGAGAAACAGCTTGTCACAGCTCCTCGCATCGACTAGTAGTGTCAGACGACAGTTCTGAACATCATACCTGTAGAAATCGTGCCAGGAATCAGACTGCTTTCGCTTCATTTTCCGGAAGGGTCTGCAGATTATAGGCGCACAAAGACAGGTGATCAGTGACTCAGTGAGATCAGGCAAGTAAAAGCGCGTACTGGCCGAAGGGGGCAAGGTTGGGGTCCAAAGCGCTCGCTAGGGGATGAATTTGGCGCCAGAAAACTCAAAATCCTTGTTTGAACACCACGGCGGGAAACTACGAAGACAGCTCGTTGGTTGGGCGAGAACGAGTTATAAATTGGATTTTGCTAGCTATTTACCTATATCATCGTGCGCATAGGTGACAGGCAAAAATGGAAGGTATATTTAGCATCTACATTCATG